>CM077175.1:32733615-32801115 GCA_039654105.1 Coreius guichenoti | reverse complement strand
ACATCAAATTACAGGGTCTACATCTGTAGGAGCTTAAGGCGCTGGAAGACATTTTATGGTACCGAAAGGATGCTTGCTGCAAGCATGACCAATAAATCCTTGTACACACTGGAGAGCTCTGACATCCCTCTGTACAGCACACATCTCACAATAGGAGCGAGCTAACACACGTTTAGGAGACAAATACATTTTAAAAATCAACTTTACGATTTTTAATGTTTGTAGGCAGAGGTGTCAAAAGTATTCACATTCATTACTCAGGCAGAAGTATAGATCCTAGGGTTTAAAAAGACTTCTCTAGAAGCTGAAGTATCAACTCAAGCTTTTTACTCAAGTAAAAGTGTAAAAGTACTGGTTTCAAAACTACTTAAAGTTTAAAAGTAAAAGTAATGTAAGGAGAAAAAAAATGCCATTAAGGACAAAAGCTTAGGCTGCGCCACAGGGGCCTATAGTGCACTACCCCACCTCCTCAAAAAAACATTTTTCTAAAGGCCATAATGACTATAATGTTATATTAAAATGTTAATATTAAAAAAAAAAATTTGGCTACCTATTTCAGCCGCATACATACCCATTGAAAATGAACGCATTTTAGTACAATGCAAATACATTAAAGAACCATATATGTGTACTACTGAGCATTACGTGCAGTGTTGCCAGATTGGGTCTACGATTTCGAAATCGTCAAAAGCTCACCAAAACTCGCCCACTCCAAGAAAAAAACGCCCAAAACTTTAACTGCCAAAATAATGTGATATAATTTTATTTCCATACCAATCAAGGTTGATAAGTACCATTTTTATCTCCTTAAAACATAATGTTGGTGAAAAAAAATCTATTTTCCAGGAAAACAGATCAAAACAGGGCAAATACATTAAAGATAATTAGCAAATATGACTAAAATGTCCAGGTCAAAACGGCCATCCCTCAGAAAAACACGTGCATCATTTTCAATGTCAACAGTAAGAATAAGCCAATTTAAGTGCAAAAAGTGCCCAATATAAGAGATCGGAAAAAGCAACGTAATTAGCAGGCATTTCACACACGTTAATGCACACCACACACCACTGCCAAAATGTGTCATTCCTTGATACTGTACAATGCGCTTACCTTTGTGTTGCGCTTTGCTTTGACAAAACTACAGTATGTCTTTAGTGAAGTACATAGACACACACTTAGCACAGTCAAAACCTTTTTACAGTCTATGGTCAAAACTGATTAATTGTTGGTTCTTTCAGCAGCTGTTGGGGTTGCTAGTTGCAGATGTCCTGAGTGTGTATGGACAGGAGTCATGGTTATATTTATAAAGAGTCTTCGAGTCACAGGTGTAATCCACGTTTGAGAGTTGGATCACTCTCCCACTGTTTACTGTAGATACAATTTATGCCACTTTGGCATAGCGATCACTTGAATATACAGCTACGAGTTATCGCGCTAAAAACCTGTCATGAATGAGCACGTCTGCCTGCTGATCGCTGATTGGCTGAAAGTGCGTGCTCGTCGGCGATGTCAACACCTATGCCAGCTGACTCTTCGTGGGCCTGTGTGTGTCATGATGACTGATTTTATGGAGTACATGCACACTTGAGTTTTGTTTATTAAGCAATTAGACTATACAATTTAGATTTTTGAGAAGAAGCAGAGAAAAAAACCCACAGGTTGCAATTTAGGTCCACAGACTATCATGTTATACACTTATGTACAGAAAAACTAAGCAATTAAAAGGTGTTTTTTCTTCTTCTCTTTAATTATGTCTCAGTTACCAATAACTATAGTATTCTTATCTCTGCTTGACAAATTTTAGCATGTTTAAAACCATTCAACAGATTTACACAGATTTTCTCCTAAAATCAGTGCAGAAAATGCACAAGTATGTCATTTTTGTCCAGGCCTCTTAATGTCTTCTCTGGGTTTTCAACCTTTTTATACCAAGAACTCTCAAATATCATGATTGTAAGGGACCCCCTTCCTAAAATATAAAGACAGCAACATATTTTCATGGCCAAATATCCATTTATGCTGTGCAAGAAAATTAATAAAAGGAATACTATACAAACATGTTGCTTCCTATATTAACTAAATGATGTTTACATTGTTATTGTACTGAACCAAATTTTTCAAATATATTATCTGGAACACTTTCACTTTTTAAGTTGAAAGCGTATCCACTATCCTTCCATCTATCCTAAAGGCAACAGTATAAGTTGTTTTTATTATTATTATTATTATTATTATTTCTTTCTGTTAAAATTAGGACTGTCAACAGAAGAAATAACTGCAATCTATCACATGATTTCTGACTCTAGGCATTATTTAGACAACAGATTAAAACCGTAATATTATTAAATTCTGTAAATGTGATTAATCACATCTAACATTAAAGTTTGTTTACATAATATATGTGTATATATATTATTATATTTATATATATATATATATTATATACTGTATGTGTGTGTGTGTGTGTCTGTGTGTGTGTATATACACTGTACATACACATGCACACACACACACATATATATATATATATATACACAGTATATACACACAGAGACATTTATATAATATATATATATATAATCTCACCAAGGCTGCATTTATTTGATCAAAAATACAGCAAAAACAGTATTATTGTGAAATATTTTTACAATTTAAAATAACTTTTTTCTATTTGAATATATTTTAAAATGCAACTTATTTATGTGATTCAAAGCTGAATTTTCAGCATCATTACTCCAGTTTTTAGAGTCACATGATCCTTCCGAAATCATTCTAATATGCCGATTTGCTGCTCAAAAAACATTTATTATTATTATCAATGTTGAAAACAGTTGTGTACAATTTTTTTTCAGGATTATTTAATGAATAGAAAGTTCAAAAGAACAGTATTTATCTGAAATATAAAGCTTTTGCAACATTATAAATGTCTATACTGTCACTTGATCAATTTAATGCATCCTTGCTGAATAAATGTATTAATATCTTTAAGTTCTTTCCCAAAAAAAAAAAAAAATTCTTACCGACCCAAAACTTTTGAACGGTAGTACAATGTTACAAAAGCTTTCTATTTCAGATAAATACTGTTCTTTTGAACTTTCTATTCATCAAAGAATCCTAAAAAAATGTTTTACACAACTGTTTTCAACATTGATAATAATTATAAATGTTTTTTGAGCAGCAAATTAACATATTAGAAAGATTTCTGAAGGATCATGTGACACTGAAGACTGGAGTAGTGATGCTCAAAATTCAGCACAGGAATAAATTACATTTTAAAATATATTCAAATAGAAAACAGTTATTTTACATTTTAATAATATTTCACAATATTACAGCTTTTTTGTATTTTTAATAACATAAATGCAGCCTTGGTGAGCAGAAGAGACTTCTTTAAAAACATTAAAAAATCTTACCGTTCTCAAACTTTTGACTGGTAGTGTGTATATATATATATATGTATACACACACATAAATTATGTAAACACAAACTTTTATGTTTGATGTGATTAATCACGATTAATCGATCTAACAGCACTAATCTTAATATGTTTAATGCAATAACACCGTAAAAAAAAAATCTAAATTACAAATGTTGCCTTGGCAACTAACTGAAATAAGTTGAAGAAATAAAAATAAATTCAAGCTAAATAGAAACATATAAAAGTAATACAAATGACAAAAGCCCAAAACAAAATCACTGAAATTTAAACTAAAATTTAATTATTAAATGAAAACTGAAAATATTAAATAAAAGCTAATTCACAATATTATGAATACTATAATAGTATAAAATAATCCTAAAATAACATTGGTGTCTCCTTAAAAAAAAAGTGCATGACATTCTCGATACGCTGAACAGCAAGTGAGGCTTGGCCGATACATTGATATTCAGTGACCCCATTCAAACATAGTCAGACAAACCATTCACACACACCTGATCTAGTTCAACATGAATTCAAAAATGTGCTGGCCCACTACTGAAATCCATCTCTAGTCAAACACATCTCACTTTTCAGCTTATTCCATCCAGTGACTCTCCATCATTGGACGGGAGTTGTTTTTCTAAGCTTCTGGCACATCTTCTTCCTCACTACTAAGAACCCAAATAATATACTAGCATGGCTCTGGACTAAACACTGGCGGAAACAGGGAGATATAAATCTACTTTGAATACTTCAGTATCCATTGGGATTGCCCTGTCTTACAATCACTGAATTAATTCATAACAGACACATTCTTTTCAAAGAGTAAAACTGCTTGTACAGTACAGTGACCTAATTTCAGATTCTGGATATTGAATATTGAAATAGAGGCCAAAACCTTCCAACAACAGATCAGTATCAAAATCCTCACCAGCTACTTGTTCTGGTTTGATTTTCTTCGTGTGTGTCATTAGTCTTCTCAAAATCTCTAAACGCATTAGTTACACGCTCTATTGTGTCTGAACAGGTTTGGAAATGAATACAATCTAGACTATATATACTTTGGTACCAAGTCTAAAATGTACAAAAAAAAAAAGATAGAATGAGTTCAGGCTATTTTCAAATGGTCACATGAATGGTCAAACACACTTCTTAATCGAAATGGCCAAATGTAAAGACACAGTCTGTCTTTAAATGTAAACAGGCAGGACAAAATAAAGAATCTAAACCTACGCCCTCAACCAATGCATTCCTAAAAGCTTCACCTGCTTTTCATACTCTTCCTGTAATTACGACAGCAACCTATGGCGTTCTTCTATCCTGCTGCGTTAATAATAATATTCTCAAGTATGCCACAGGCCATGAAGCACTTTTATATAAGACTGTTCAGATCACTTCAACCTAATGACCAGCACTATTAAAGTAAATACAAGACTCTAGTGTGACCCAACCAAACTAAAAACTGCACTAGCTTGTACATAAAGCTCATCTTGGAGAACTAAACTGAAGTCTGCCATGTTCTTTAAATTTCAGCAAATGTAATGCATTCATCTCTCATAGCTACTGATGTTTGCAGTATAGTATAGCAGCAAAGGTGCAGGGGTATTGGAAATTGAGGAAAAAAGGAAACACTGATCGGCTGATTTCAACATAACTGCAACTTTATTCATCATTATTATTCTGCAATTGGTCTCATTAACTAAGGTTTAATTCAGAAATTAGCATCAGAGTTAGTGTTGGAATGTAAGTATCGAGAAAAAAAAAAAAAATACAGGGTGAGCTTGGTTCTATCGACCAGTTGTTGATTAAATGGAGGCAGATCAGAATGTGAGCTTGTAGTTGATTGTAACAAAGGGGCGGGATTTATCCGATACGAAATGATTGGCGAAATCTGGCATACATCACCAGAGAGGCTACTATAGGTATAAAAAAAGGTAAAAATGAATGAATTATTTAGAATAAAAGCTATAACATGGATGAAAATATAGGATGGTTACTAGGTTTCCAATCTCCAAAAACTGTGTTTAAAGAAAAAGGCTTACAAGTGATTTTTTCTAAACAGCATGACACAACTTAACGGAGTAACACTATAAAATGAGTTTAACACATGAGATCCACCCAGTTTTATCATCGCCTCTACCCGATGAAGTGTTAATGAGGTGAGGACTGTGTGCTTTAAATGTCAGAGGTCAAGCCCGGAGAAGAAAGTTTGGTTCATTATGTGTGCACTGAGACTGAACCAGACCAAAGGTTACCTCAGTGTGTATGATTACCACTGTCAGCACTTTGTAATTATAACCTGAGGAGCTCCAGGTATTCCTTCCAGTCACTATGACCTGCCATGTGACCTCTCTGTCACAGTAGACAACAGACTAGGGGAATGAACACTGAAGTCAAATGCAAATTGACAATGCAAAGTAGATCATTTTAAGATAATTCATTGAAAAGAAAAGAAAAATCGACTCAACAGAGCATCCAGCACTATACTAACCTATTTCCTATTCAACTAATAGGTGAGTTTGGGAGAACAACGCAATAGTAGGAGTGTTTTTGTCAAGTTATTTTTATGCCCGTGCTAGAAAATCCATGTCATTTCAGATCAAACTAGAACATAATGCTGTACCTCATTTGTTAGTGGTTCAAGGTGCTTTACCAGCCCTAACCAGCTTGAAGTCAAAAAGGTTGAGATCCACTGTTCTAGTGTCAGAAAGTCACAAAGTACAGTCCACAATATTTCCAAGGCCTGCAAGTCAGTAGTTATCCCTCCTGACACTTTAACCTAGATATTCAGCAAAGAAGGTTGGAAAGACTCAGAGGAAAATACAGACTGGAATGATATCATGGAAAATGCAGATTGTTTGAAAAGAGCACAAACAGCAACTGACTGTCAAAAGCAGAAAACGTGAAGGATCTAATGCCCCCCAGATCTTATTTCACATTTTCATGAAATGCCGACGGTCTCTGTGGCGAGATCGGGGGAAAAGCTTAATTTTATACAAAGGCAGACAGATTCCATGCACACTTTGAATAACACTAGTGTACTAAGGCAAAAAAACCAAATGATTGTTAAAGCTTTGATACACCCCACCCCCGACTCACTTGCCCCATTCTAAAGCAATCCTCCAAACAGCAGCCGCTGCAAAGCCTTGAAGCAGGCCTCAAATGTTACCTTATCACTCTACTGGGAGCTGTTAAACAGTAAAATATGTTTCCCAGCAGTGAGCAGGACATAGGCAGAGGCCAGTCAGGGAAGCAGAGGATACATAGAAAGATTTTTAAAAGAGAGAGTATGTGTAACCGCGTACGATAGAGATATGCAGATCAGCTCTAACATCACCTGGATCTGCTGTTAAAAACAAATCATCCACCCGCACCTATGATTTTCTCTGATTTAGATCTGCACCTGACCTGCACCCGATCGTCACATTACAATTATTAAAATTCTCGGTGTTAAGCGCAATTATATGGTAGGCCTAACATATTACACAGAAGCACTTTGGTTTTAAATTAACATTTATTTAAAAAAAAGATTCTTCTTTGGAGAAATTACATTTCTTTATTAGCCTAAACCAGGGGTCGGCAACCTATATGGCACATGGAGGGGTGGCATGTGAGCAAAAGCGAGAGATGTGTATGTAGGTTATTTAATTCAGATAAAGTACATCACACATGCATACAGATCTACATTTTGAGGTAATAATCCATTATGATTAAAGTGTGAGATTCAAATTACGCAAGTCAATGAAAGCATGCAGCCCTGAAAGCCCGAGCGCTGCGCATCACGCGCACACAAAAGTTACTGACTGACAGCTAGAGCTTTTTCTGCTATTTTTTGCGCTTAGCTTTAAGAAAGACCAAAGTTAAAGCCACAATATGTAATTTTTTGCCGCTAGAAGTCGCTTATTCAAAACAAAGACGTAGCTTGATGACGCCTGGATTTATTATGCCGCAGACGACTGCTTCCGCTTCTTTCGGTCACACTGAGTAAGCTAGCTCGAGATTAGGCATGGTAAAACATGGTACTCGTGGTAAATCATGAAAACGAGATTTAAACAATAAGACTAACTGTGCTGAGCTATATAACAATGATTCGTTTTCTGTCGATGAATGTACCAAACAGTTGCTGACCCTGTCTAATAAAACATATAATATATTAAAGCGTCTTTGGTGTTTCCATAGTTTCTACAAAATAAAACCGGAAATCGAGGGTAACGTGGGTATGCTGTCATTGATAGGCGACGCACGGACACGGTCCGTGTCCTGGTTAAAATTGCTTATTTCTCTGGTTTTAAACATTCTTGGAAACATTTGGGATAATTTAAGTACACAAGTCAACAAAATATATAACATTGTTCTAGTGGTTTTTGGATATTTTAATCCAAAAATCTTGCATATTGTGCCTTTAATTGTATACATTTCGAAGATATCATGTATATAAAGTCCCATTAAACATTCCACACACATCAAAATGCTCTGTTCATGCTGTGTTTCGTAGGCCCTATCTCTTCAGCAAGCTGACACGCAAACTGCCGCAAATGAAACTTAAATGTTCAGCGTTGCATACTAAAGCTCAACATTAAAAATAGCTAGACTAAATTATATTACTAGTGCAGATGCCGCTCTCTCTCCCATGCTGTTTTTGATCTTAAAATTAGCTGATTATAAATAAAATGAAGCCCATTCTTTTGCTTTCGTTGAACTCGTTGATGTGAAAAACTATTTTTATGGAAAACTGCTTTATTACTTGACCCGCCCGACCCTATATAACTGCGATCAGCGCATCACTAGCATAAAGTAACATCTTTGAGGAAATGATAGAATTGGTAATGAACAGTTTAACCAGTATTTCCACAGGAGATCTGGTGACAGTAGGAGGAATGAATCCAGTTATAGGCCTACCCATTATACTAATTAAACAATTAAACACAGGATAACTTGAGATAGATGCTCTGATCAAAAGTGAGGCAAACTATTTTTTTAAAAATATGTTAATGTCTTTCACATTATTTTACAGAAGCTAATAATTATGAAATTAAATTAACTTCATTTTATGCTTGGCAAGCTACTAGCTTAGCATAGCTCTAACTGGTTATGAAAGGGGTCTGCCTTCAGTTCCACACTTGTACGCTGTTTTTATTTTTAGTGGAACAAAAAAGTGATTAAAGAATCTTCTAATAGACAGAGAAATGCAAAAAAGGTGATTTTAAGTTGCCCCTCTTATGATTTTGGTTACAAAACACCAAGCTGGACACAATATATCTTAAACAGCTATGAAACCTCGACCAAGTCATAGCGCACTATGATCATATTTTCCCTTCAGTCACAGTTCCAGGTTCACACCTGCTTAAGCTATCTGCAAAGGCTAAAACACAGATGTGAAGTATGAAGCATCCAACATGAAGTATGCTGTTAGTTCAGAGTAGCTCATCTCCAAAAAAAAAAGCTATCTCACAACAATGTGATTTACATTTACTTGTAGCTGAAATGTGTTTCTGCACCACTAGCATCACAAAACAGAATTGCAAAAATAATGACTGTTGTCAAGACTTCCTGAACAATCCCTCACATTCTACAAATCTTTATATTTATAGTAGTTAACTTGTACTCATGTGCATGAGTACGCAATCAATGATCCGTCATGAAAACAATGATCTATGCGTAACTTGAATTCAAAGATCAGTAGCAACTGTATAAAAGCATGTCAGACAGTGAGCTAATTTTTAAAAGTGTACAATACACAACAATTTATTTTAAGTATCTTACAATTTAATTTAATTGCCAGTTACCTTCAACGAAAATAGTTCCGAAAAAAATCCCAAGTGCTGCTGCTTTGAGCAACACACTGGTGGCTGGTGTTTAATTCCTTAATGAATCAGGGTTTTGGGAAAAAAAATTGGCTGAATGACTGATTCATTGACTCATTTATAAAAATAGTCATTTGTCACCACCAACTGGCGTTACAATGTAACCTGCAAAAAAAACACTAAAAATACCTAGTGTGAAAGGGTGGATCTTGTAGGTGGCTCTCAAGGATGCTACTAACAAATTAATTTGGGAAAAAACACCTAGTTGTTATTCTGTGTCAAAAAGACATTCAATTCAACAAAAAGATGATCACAAATCCTAAAAATTTCAAGAATAAAGTGAAACACCCAGTCATGATCTGAAAACTAAGTGTTCTGTTCTCAGCTTGATTTTTCCATCCACTCAATGTCTAACACATGTCCTCGAAGGAACACTAATTTGGAATCCTTATGACATGCTGGACTTCTGGCCAGAGATCGCTAAATGTGTGCCATATCTCACAGGGCTGGCTAAGCGTGGCTACTTTCTTGGCCAAGAGTGACAAGATATGCTTTCCACTTCACAAACAGTCCTTGCAAAGAACTTTGGTAAAAGAACATGAATGTGCATAGTGAATCTCCTCAAAATCTGAACAGTCTAGAGAAGAAGTTCTAATGAGAAGATTTAATGATTTTATACTATAGCCCTATATGGGGACTAATTGTCACAATGCATGTATCCAGTTAATCATGTATCCCAGTTAATTAACGTAGGCATGTATCCCAGTTAATTAATGCATCCTTTCACAATAAGGTGAAGTCAAAAGCAAAATTACATAAGTGTGTTTTCTCTAGCAGTGGTTTTGTTTGTTTCAAACACCTAGTTAAAAACCTAACTTATAGTTATTTTGTGAATTCATTACTCTAAACCAACCTTACAATATCATAATATTTTTGCTATTGCTGTTGGGTAAGCAAGTGAAATTAGAACACAATAAAACCACACTGACCAGTCAAATATATGTTAAAGATAGATTTCAACTAAATACGTTTTTCAAGAAAGATAAGGGTATTGTCACACATTTCTTAAGGCAAAGTCCAGCGGAGAAGGGCGAGGGGCTGGCAGGAGATGATACCAATGAGGAGGGAGAAGCCAGGGAGGAGATGACGGAGGGAGGAGCCAGGGTGGAGACGACAGCAGAAGGAGCCAGGGATTGACCCCGAGCAGAGCCATCAGGACGAAGGCCCATGGCGGAACTGAAGGAGGGAGGAGCCAGGGTAGTACCAGGAGCCAGACTGACTGAGGTGGCGCTGGGAGAGGTAGATACCCAGGCGGAGCTGAGGAGCCAAAGACCCAGGGAGTTACAGACGGACAGAAGAGCCGAGGCAGAACCGCTGGCTCGAAGGACCAAGTTGGAGACGAGGACTTGGCAAACTGAGACGGAGCTGGTGGGAGTGAGGACAACGGTAGAGCCAGAGGGAAGAAAGAGCCCGGTGGGGCCAAAGGGGTGGAGGGATAAGGTGTAGCCGGAGGACTGGAAGTCTGCGGTGCAACCAGGATGATGGACCATGGTGGAACTAAGTCCAGGGCTCAGTGGCTGGAGGTGCAGCCAGGGGATCAACACACCAAGGTGGAGCTGGATACTGAGAAGTCCAAGGCTGATCAGAGCAGTCAAGCGGAGCCACTGAAGGAGGAGCCATGGACTGAAGTGAGCCAGTGGAGGTGGGACTGAGGAATTGGATTAGATCGGGCAGAGGCGGAGGGAGTGGGAGGCTGGGTGAGACCATCAGCGATGGCAAAGACTTGGTGCTTGCCGACGAAACAGAAGCAGGAACAAGGGTGGGACCTGGCTTGATGTAATCAAGATCAAAAAGTCACTCCAGGCAGTCCAACTCCACCAATATACCCACTGGGATGGACATGGGTAACGGCTCACACACCTGGTCAGACTCGGCTGGCTCTGGGTCTGTGGTGGCCGGTGGGTTCTGGCTTTAAGTCTGTGGCAGGCATTGGCTTTGTCTCTGGGACTGTGGCGGGTGTGAGGAGAAGCTGGACAAGGGGATTCTACTTCTCCCACTGTAAAAGAGGACCCACTCAACCACAGAGCGATGTTGATGTACTGTGCCAGGGTCCAGCTGCAATCTCCTACTGGCATCAGTAGTGTGATGCTCTTGTTCAGTCCACTCCAAAAGGTGTGAAACTCCTCCACATAACTCTCAATAGCCTGTCCATTTTGGCAGAGGGAGCTCAGTACGTCCTCTGGCTGAAGAGAAAATGCTGCTAGATCCATTATTATTTATCCATAGAAAGAGTTTGAGGCAGGATCTAAATTCAGCAGTAAAACTTTAATAAACAATAAAGCAAAATAACGTGAACGGACAACTGAGAACACAAACTGAGGGCTATAAATACACAGAGAAAACAAAGGGAACTAAATGAAACACAGGTGACACTAGCCAGTAACTATAGCAAGTAGCAACCAATGAGCACATAATGAGTAACAAAGGAGACAGAGAGGGAAAACAGGAACAACTAAACAGAACATAATCCTGACACCCTGAGATAGTATATTATTTTTTCTATAAGTGGGTCAATTTCTTCTTTAAGTGAGTAAAAATCATAATGTTTGCCAGTCCAAAGCAGCGGTTTTCCCATGGAATTATCACAGAAGTCATCAGATTTCCTTCTCTGGGCTGTTTAATATGAATGTATTTCTTATCTGGCTGTCTGGTGTGTAGGTTGTGACCTTGAGCTCTCTTCCAAAGCACACACATATGCAAACAAACACAACTTAAATGTTATTCAGCATAAGCACATGAAAATACTCTCTCCATAGCGGAAAGATTCAGCAACAAACTGAAAAGCCACAAATGTCCTTAATGCAGTACACATAAGTGTTTGTGTGTGTGTGTGTGTGTGTGTGGGGGGGGGGGGGGGGGGGGGGTGTCCTGGGTTTACTAATACTTCCTTCCTTATAAGCCATTTAATGGATCTATCTGCATATAGGCAGATGCTCATATACAGTATTTTGTTTTACACACACTAAAATATCCAAACTTGCATTTTATGTTTGACATAAAAACAAAGCAAAATGTTAATTGCTAAAACCTAGTGCTAAAACCTATTAGCAATGCTTCTGACAGTTCATCGCTTTCATCATAATCACATAATGTATGAAAAGCAACTCTCTTGATTGAAACATCTGTGTTTACCATTGGGCAGCAATATTTGACATAGTTTCCAACATTACGAGCAATCGTACAGTGGGTGGAAGAACTGAGAGATGAAATGCTAAGTGATTGCTGAAAATGAGCCCATTAACTATGGCAGATTTACCTCTCAGGCTATATATTTTGCAGGCTCATCACAACCCTCTGACTAACACTGGGACGAGCAGGGAAGAGGAAGAAATGGGATCAGAATTTCAAAAGATTCCTGTGCTGTACGACATCTCTAACCTGAGGCTAACATTTAGCATGCTGTTCTTATTAGACAGCATTCCTTCAGCTCACATCAAAGACAGACTGCAGATATTGTCTCGCAATGGGGCATGCTGCATTGCTTAGTACAGCAAAGAGAAATGTGAATGGAATACTTGAAGAAGTATTTGTGAATTTTGTTGAGTATGTGGGTACTGTACTTCCACTGAGTTGTATCTTCACGTAAATGTTTTTTTTTACTATTGCTCTTTTACCTCAGGATAGTTATGTTGCATTTATTTAGCAAGTATACATTTTGCCTCAAGTGTTTCTCAAAAACTTCCTTTGGCGAAATTAAAATGAGACAATAACTGACATACAGTGAGAATACAGAGCCTTAACATCGCCGTAACACATGCTTGTGGATATCATAGCTGAGATAAAATGACGAGTTCATATTGAAATCTCTGGCTTTGATATCTTGGGAAATCTGAGCACGGTTTGAAACATTCTCAGGAGAAAAATCTAAGAAGTAGTAGATGTGTAGCTCAAACAGTAGAGCATGGCTTTAGCAATGCCAATGTCATGGATTCAATCCCCAGGGAAAGCAAGAAATCATAAAATGTGTACCTTGGATAAAAGCATCTGCCAAATGCATAAATATAAGGAAAAGCCTCCCATTTAATCTCATTGCTATTGAGGATAAACAATTGAGATATTAAAAAAAAAAATAAAAAAATTTATAGGAAAGAAAAACTTCCTTTAATAGAAAGCAACCACAGCTAGCCTAATTCTCTTAAACGTCACAGCAGGTCACCATGTTCATAAGCCAATCCCACTGGTCTCAACAGCTCTCCAAAATATGCTAAAATTTGCCAAATATGTTGAGTAATTCAATTGTAAATATACTTGGAGTGATCTTTGGTTCAAAAACAAGTATTCAGCATTTTTTAATGATCTATGGACAAATAAAACCCTCTGACATGCACTATCATTCGTAAATGAAAATGAAAGGCTTCGTCTGATCACAAACATCATTTGACTGTGCAGTAAATCAAATCATTTGGCAATTTCCAGCATGTCATATGAACTCGAGACACACTAAACAGTGTGAGTATCCTGCAACAACAGCTGTCACTGGGTGGGGGGGTTACTGTCAAAACATACTAATCTATTTTATGCACCCTTTAGGGGTAAATAAATGTACAAGTTGTACCTTCTGAAAGGGTAGTCACAGCTGTTGTAACATTTTTTTCTGAGAGTTTATCCTTGGCCTACATTGTTCCACAAATCATAACTGGAATGGACTGTATCTACTAGGGTTTTTTATAAAACAGCTTTGCTTGCCTCAAAAACTTCCTCGTCCAGGATTCTGGTGCCGAAGACAGTGATGCCATCTGTGTTAATGATTGCATGGTCACTTCTGCTGAGTGGTTTAGAGATCTTCTTCTTACAGTCCACAATCATTGTAACAGTCTTCTTTTCGATGCTAATAGCCACACGGTGCCACCTGTTGGGTAGGATAGACAACAAAGAAGAACCATGAAGTTTGTAGCATGAAATATGTTACTGTCTACTTTCACTTGCATAACTAAAACGCATGTTCGGTTCTTTATACACTTACACTTATATAGTGAGAAAAACAACTGCCTGCCATTGAGGGAGGTTTGTATTAGTACTAGGGATGGGCAAGAGTGCTCGAGTCGAGTACTCGAACGTGACAGCGACGATCGATCATGAAAACGATGATCGCACTGACTTTAAAAAATATATTTGTCTCTTTTTTTGATTGGTTATTAAGGCATTTTGCGCGGTACCTGAGGTCAGGTTGATTCTGTGATAGAATGTTATGTAAATTCTCTGTGCTGTTCCCCGTGTATCAGCGCGCTGTTAAAGGAAATTCACAACGAGAGTTACATCAGCGTGCGCACTCGTGTCGTTTTCTGCAGATGCAAGTTGTAAGATTACTTTTATGTTGTCTGTATCTGATTAATCTCATATAGGACGCGTTTGACTGAGTTTATTAACCAGCTAGCAATGCGCTGCCGTTATACCGGCTGTTGTTCATTCTCTTCAGTTTCAGCTCAAATGCAATGCCCGACATTATCGATTCTGGGTTATTTGAGACGGTCATATTCTTTTTAGATAGGCTATTTCTTTTTCAAAATCATTGATGATATTAATAATGCAGTAGTGGTATATTGTTCTCATGTTTTTTAACAGTAGAACTATGTTTTATTTAAAGTTGTTTTTCATTATGGCTTTGAAAACGCGCGGTGATGCCTGGAATCACTTTGATAATGAAAAAAAAAATGAAGTGCAAGATGTGCAGCCCCAATCTGTCATGTAGCATTATACTGAGAACAAGATTGTAATAGAATGTTGTAAATTCTCTGTGCTTTAGTTGTCCGTGTATCAGCGTTGTTGTTAAGGGAAGAGCGCATTCAAAATGTGAGTTTCCCTTTCAAACCATAGACTGTAAAAACTAGCACGGTCAAGTTCACGCGCGCATTCGCGTCCTTTTGGACAGATGTAAATTGTAATAGGCATATATCTGATTAATCTCATATAGGATGCGTTTGGTTGAGTTTATTAACCCGCTAGCAAAGCTCTGCCGGGTGGTGTTTATTCACAGTTTCAGTTCAAATGCAATGCCAGCTATTATTGACTGGGTTATTTGAGACGGTCATTTTGTTTTTAGATGTTTCTTTTTCAAAAACATTGCATCATAATCTAGCAGTACTCGAGTACTCGTTTTTTGAGACCTATCGGTGATCGAAATGAGAAATTGACAAAAATGCCCATCCCTGATTAGTACAGGATCTTTCTAAATAAAATCTGTTGAAAGGAAAAGACAAACAGCACTCTCTCTGTCCATGTGCATTTAAAAAGGCGTTTTCTCAACACTTCATGTTGACTCAGTTATATTTCACAAGCTGGTTTTTGTTTAACACCATTTGTTTTCTCAAATTAAAAAAATGTCTTCGTTACATGAATTGTGAGAATACACCATTGTTTTATCACATGTAAACCTCAGTGTGGCTAATCAAAAGCACAGAAGCTTACTGCCGTTCTCATTTTCTTTTCAAGTAAATGTTTGCTTTGCTTAATTGGTTACATATGGCTGAATATTAACATCACACATTTTTCCTATTTATTATATCTATATAGATAAATAAATGAATAGGCAGATGGAAAATAGTACCAATAATAAACACAGTGGACTAAACTAGGCACTAGGAAAACTTCATAAGCAAATTGCATAACCAATCCAAACACATTCAACGGCCATGACAGTTTGATGAAAACTGTACTACAGCTTGTTCAAAACACACACACACACACACACACACACACACACACAAATGTTAAGCCCATTAAAACAAGATTTCTACTAAAATTGACATTATACTACTCAAAGAAAAGCTTCAGGTATTCAAACAGTTTAGACCAAAAGCCTTTACAAATATAAACAAAGAGTCAACTTGCTTTCCATCTGCGAGGTTGATTGCCCGGAAGAGGGGGTAATCCTCAGGAGTGGGTTTCCCATGCTGATCCTCATACAGGAAGATCGGCGAGCGGCCCACCTCCACACCCAGCTGCTGGATGCCCTGCTCGTTGTATACCGACAAAAGGAAGGACTGTATTCCTGCCTTTGGCTTGATAGTCATAAGGATGGAGAAATCCTGAGGGAATACTCCTCCTGAAGATACAGGAAATACATTGTGGGTAAAACATAAGCTGTTATTGATGATTCATACGCTTGTCTTCCTTTCTGTGGCAGAGACTATCAGAACAGTGTAGTGTGATCTAAACAGGCTTTGTAATATGCAATGGCCCTTTTACAACAACCCCTTCCCCACATCAGTGGTAGGGGATGGTTTAATGAAGTATGAAACAGTTTGTCTTTTCTGTTGGCACGTTAACTTTACAAGGTGTCAGGTGACATAGCAAATTTACCATGAAATGGGTTGTATGAGCACTAGTGTGGAAATAATGCTCAAACTGTCTATATCTGAAATGCTGTTCTCTTTGCCAACTTGAGGGAGATTTTTTTTTCTTGCCAACATACTATTTAGTTGAAATTTCCAGTCCTGAAACCGTAAGGTTTGGAGGCCATTTTATTTCAGCCAAAAATCACAGAAAAAGAATTGTTCATTTAATCTCCTGCTGTTTTGTGCCTCAGTTACCCTTTGCGGTCTGGCCAATTTGGAAGATACCCAACACACACAGACCAGAGGGTCCAACTTAATAGGACTAAACTTGTAAATATATATGATGTTATTGTTATAGACTGAGCAAATAATTAGAGATTTCAACATCCCATTAGTAAAAACTTTACTCAAAACTGTGCTTACCATGGACTTGCAGGGGACATATGACACATTGCTTTTTTAATGATTTTAATAAGTAATAGTTCATCATCTGTGTTATGCTACAAACAACATACAGTACTAGCCTCTGTTATAGTAGGGCTAAGGGTATTAGCAACAATTAGCAGCAGTTTCAATCTTTTCACTAGTCGTGGATGATTAGCAAGCAACACTCTGGTCAAAACCAACCCAGGCTCATTAGGAAAATGTGCCAGCAGTGAATTTATGCGATATGATATTACATTACTTTTTGCAAATTTCACAACACTTTCAAACACGTTTTGGCTACGGTTTATTATGTTGGTTGGGAAATGAAATACCTGGTGAAAGGTGCTAAAAGGTTCATTCTATATGGCTTTTGAAAATAATGTACCACCTACACTAAACCCAACCCTAAACCTAACTGAAAGTATTAACAAAGGCAAATGTAAGATTTGAGTTTGAAGCAAATGTAAGATTTGAGCTCTTTTAGTGTTTCAGAGGACTTGTCCCTTAGTGAGCGACAGAGCACATTTTTGGTGTTTTACTGCCACTTGTATTCATTTCAACTGGAAACTGCAGTGACATGTATGTATAGGTAAGCAGAGTCATGTTTTTCCAATGAGCCTATGTTGGTCAAAACAGTAGCCAAAGAGCTTTCTCTCTTTCTTAATGGACTCTTTCTTGGAACAATAAATATGGCTTTAATTCCTTCATCAAGGTCTGGGCATCAGACTTCTAGCATTGTAAACAGTCCAAATAAATTTAACCGAGACGGTCAAGCTACATTATGGACTTCCTGTTGGATGCATTTCAAAGAGAAAAAATAAACAACTTAAATGTCACTTTGCAAGAGAAAACCAATTACACACATTTGATTTACAGCCTTGCCCAACCAGAACAGTTACTCTATTTAAAAGTAAGTAGGGATTAGAGTACAGTACAGTAGATTAGCATAAATCATGTACCTGGGAAGAGCTGCTTGGTTGGGGAGCTGAGTTGAGCTTGTTTGTCCACTCGGTAGGCCACATCTGGTTTGGATTCTCTCCGGATGGTGCAGAAGCCTTGTGTTTTCTTCACTCCTTCAGGTGAACTTTTAAAGTTTAAGACCTTGAGCACATCCACGGGTTCAGCTGTGAGGCAGAACGTTTAGTGCTATGATCAAAGCGTTTGTCATTTTCGTAATTCCATTGGTGAACAAACATTAGCATCAGTAGCTTTGCAACATCAAGGCAAAATAATATTTTTACAGTTATTTCCATTTATCTAGTTTAACTGAAGGCATAATTCTGTTAGCAAATGGCTGGATGAGAAATGAGGAAAAGTCTACAGTCTACAATATCACTTTAGTGTCTGTCAGTGGATACAAAAATATAATACAAAAACGAGGGAAAAATTAAGCAGCACTATCCAAAGATATGTTTAATTTGTTACAGATGAGGGGGGTGATTCTGGTGTGAAACTACTGTTCTCAGATAAAAACACCCATTTACTTTTCACAATTGCTTCCAAATACAGTTGGGTTATTATGTAATTTTATTACACTTTCCAAGTTTAAAAACAAGAAGCCAGTTTCAATACATATTGTTCCCTTATGCAACCAGGCTTACTTATCCTTATCCTGCCTTGAATGATGACCACAGTGTGGAGTCAGCTGATCTACAGTCAATTATCGTTCAACAAGGGAGGACATTTATGGGCCACATCTTGCCGTCTGTTGATATGAACAAACAAATTCCCATAAAATTGCCCCTCGGTGCCACACATGTCATTTCGCAACAACGCTAACTCCGACTGATGCTTTTATTGTACATAATTCCCTTCCATCGCATATGTGCTGTGACCGTCAATGAAGCAATCGTACTTTTACAAGGAACCCAAGCAGAACAGCAGTAAAGATGTGAAGAAATATCCAGTAGGGATAATTGACCCCCCTACACGCAGATCCATTTACAAAGCCAAACATTCCAGGAGTTAAAGTCACTGGTGCTGGTCACTGCTCCTCTACGGTTATGGCAGCACAGCACGACCCAAACTTTTACAAGTAGTTCAACTCCACCAATATGTCAGGTACTACACTTTATAATGTTGGTACTGCCAATGTCATATATGAACGGTTCTGGTTTCACTCAGCCTGCACCCCACAAATGGCCCATTTCTAATGATCCTTAACAAATCTATGCTAATGCTTAAACAGGCTGAGAGATTTATGATATAATTAATATGGCAATTTAGAGGCTGGTACTGTAAAGTGGACTCTGAGCAGCACTGTAATGTCACACTGATTTATAGCTCTGCTTGAGTCTTTTAGACTTTGTCTTTGATGCCTTGAAAAGGAAAAGTTCCGGCCTCACTCGAGACTGATGAATGAGGATGTACGCAAGGTCAGGGAGATAAGAGTATCAGCTGGGTTACTTACATCCATCACTATCCGTACACAACTCTGTGTCCCTAAGACGCATCTGTTTGTCATCACCACTGCGAACGTTGTGGTTGAGGATGCCGAGTTGTGTGAAGTCTCTAAATCTCAGGAGGTTTTAAGGGAATAGGAACAGAGGCTGAATGGATGACTAGCACATAAACACTCCTATTCTGACTCCCCTGCTACCAGAGACTACAAAAACTTCTGAGTCAGGTCAAATGGACATATTTGTCTGCTGGTCAGGCAGCAGACAGGAAGTATCCCTTTCAAAGGCCTAAAAACAATAAACCATACAAACAAGAATGACTAGTTGTTAAGACTCATTACTCTCTCTCTCTCTCTCTCGCTCTCTCTCTCTCTCTCTCTCTCTCTCTCTCTCTCTCTCTAGACTCCTTAGTGTTGGATTCAAATCAGGGTTTTATTTTCATATGCTTTGACATCACAGAAGGGCTCATTTTCCACCCTGTCCCACTGAACTAAGCCTGGGAAAGCACTTTAGAAGAATTATACTGAAGTCTTTTGATAGATCAGCCCTATAACATTGTGTGTAAGGCACAATAAAACCAGTAAAACCTTTATAAAATATGAAGGACAATGAGCTGCGTTTGTTAAAAATAGACACTGTGGAAAAGTCACTCAGACACTTGGTCATCACAGTAACATTTAATTATATTTTATTTCATTTTAAGGTCAAGAGCAGAAAAAAAAATATTCTGAAATTTCTTCTCGCAACTTTTTGTAAAAAAAAAAAAAAAAAAGCCAAAAAAGTAAAATGTGACTTTTTTTTCATTATTTTCTTTAACCATATGGTAAGAGCATGCAGGAAGTGCTGATCCGGTAGTTCCTGTTCCACATATGTGGCCCGGAGCTGAAGGGTGGTGCTTTTTTAGGGTTACTGAACATGCTGAACACATTATGGTGTCGGCATGGCACAGCCTGCAGATAACTTCTCCTCAATGTACCACCAACTAAGTCCTAATGCACTGAAAAAACAAACTCATTGTTAATCTAAGTGACTATATTTAATAGTAAATTATGCACTACTGTTCAAAAGTTTGAGGTCAGTATGATTTTATTTTTGAATGAAATTAATACTTTTCTTTAGCAAGGATGCATTAAATTGATCTACAGGGAAAGTAGAGACATTTACAATGTTACAATTTTTTCTTCAAATGCTGTTCTTTTAAACTTTCTATTGATTAAATAATCATGAATTTAAATATTTGTGTCTTTCCACAAAATTACTAAGCAACACAACAGTTTTCAACATTGATAATGAGAATGTTTTTTTGAGCACCAAATCAACATATTTTAATGATTTATGAAGGATCATGTACCACTGGGCTTGGGTAATGGCTGCTGAAAATAACACAGGAATAAATTGCATTTTAAAATATATAAATAAAAAACAATTTAAAATTTGTAATAGTATTTTACAATATTACTGTTTTACTGTCTTCTTGATACAAAACAACTTCTTTAAAAAAAAATTAAGAAAGATCAGGATGCTTTATAGTTTTGTATAACATTGTAAAGATTTTTTTAATTTTTATTACAAAAAAATCTGAAATATTTTCCTGAAACCGCCTGATTTTCTTAAAAACTTTAAAACAGCTGCACACAATAAAGCTCAGCGTGTCTACATCCGTGTGCACGTTTGTGAGCTTAATGATGTGGTGAGGTCCTAATGTAGTTTTGTCAAATCAGTCTGTTGAGAGTTTCCATTCAACGTAACCCCCACTGACAAAACATAGAGCAGCCCTCTGCATTATCATTCTAAACGAGATGTAAAAAAAGCCTGAATAACACGCATCCAAACTCTTAAAGGAGAGGGTAATAATCTGAAAGTCTTACGAGCCTCTTCCAAAATCTAGTGCTACTGTTTTTTCTTTTCTAAACTCTAAACTAAAGGTCTCTTTGTGCTCTTCAGAATGTCTCTCAGCATTACTGCATACCTAAAGGCCTCATATATTCCAGATGTGGAGAATTGGCAGGAACAGGACCCCCCCTCTCACAGAAGCTCTTAAAAAAATTTCAGTATCCAAAATCCATTAAAGCAGCAAATCAGCACATTGCTCCTAATGCAACTCCGCAATTAAAAGTACTGGATATTTTTTTATTTTTTGTATTTTCCATTTATTCTACCGGGGGAGAGCCAGTGTCATGGATAATGACACTGCAGACTATTCACAATAAAATATGACTAAAGAATTTAGCAGGAAATAATTTATCATCTGCGTAATCCAGCCTCTGAAATGACTATAACCTTGAAGAAATCTGGCAGAAATGTCAAAATGCTGTTAAATATACAAGGATACAACATCAACTGGCCAGTCAAGAAAAATCATAACATTCAATCTGATCCAACAAGCATGAAACATCCCAGTACTTCAACATCAGCATAGTATTTGTACTATGACAAACATAAAAAGCAAAAAATGCCCTGCATACTCATTGGTTGAATCATTGGATATCTCAGTGGGTGTGGCCAGTATCTCATGTGGACTTTGTGAACTGCTGTAATAGATATCTTATATGAATTTCAGTTCAAATAAACAATCCAGAAGACAAGAGCCAAAAGGTAGCTTTCATGCATGGAATGTAGTTGTGGTCAAGATTATTATTAAACCAAAAATGTTGAAAGCTCACTTTGAAAAAATACCCCCACCTCCCAAATTGGCCTGCAGAAGTGCAATGTGGTGAAGACATTATCAGGCAGCCATTTTGAAAGAGGTATGTTACATATCTGAAATGGCCATCAGAATAACAACAAAGGAATATACTCTATTTCACTTTACAGATTAATTATTATATTTTGGATTTGCTTAGCAGGAGAATCCAGGCCCTTTAAAAGACTATTAGAAAGACAATGTATAAAAGCTCTTTGTGATCCTCACAGGTGAGGATGAAGGGTATAATGCCTAGATTTTGATTTTGATTTTTTTAGAGGATACAAGAGGACTAAATGTATAAATGATGGATAGGGCCACTTTAAAACACTCAAGTGTCCACTTTAAAAGGAAACAATGTGTCAAAGTCAGAGTGCACTTCTACAGTAGCTTTCTGACAGACCGGTCTTTAGTGTGGACTGGGATAGTGTGGAGAAACGGTATCTCTCTCTGTCTGAGCAATACAATTTTCAAATCTAATTCTGGGCACTCGAGTGCCTCACTGGTGTGTGCAGGGTAGTGCAGTTACCATGAATGCTGCCTCATGAACTGATCAAATATAGCAGTTACAAAATTAGGGAAGACTACTTTCTGATATTTATTAAATCACTCTATTCTGTGAAATAACCTACATTAAAATAGTTTTCTATATGTAAAACTTTGAGGTCACCAGTGATGTTGATAACTGGGTATTTAAAATACATATAAAAAAAGGGAGGCTTTTTTTGGCATAGGCTGTAACTGATACCTGTAGGCTGCACACCTTGAAATAAAATATTTGTCTTGAAAGACTATTCCTAATTTCAAATGCTGCATCATGTAGGCTACTAGAAGTAAATAAGTCTGTAAATAATATAATAATCTATATATATTTTTCAAAATAAACATCAAATACTGGGTATGTCGAAGGTATTAAACAATGCAATTATCATCACAACTTAAGCCACTGACATAACTTAGCTACAACGAGTAGGTTTTTTTTCCCCCATTCAACATTTTGGCCATTATGATAAGCAAAAATATCATTTTAAATACTCTTTATCTGCATTGAGGTTCACAAATGCGTTTTTACCTCGGAACGCGTCTATGATACCCAAAAATGCTGTCTAGATAGGCAGCTCAGTAGGTTTTGAGACACAGCCAATAAATCTCACAATACATAGCCGGTGTTTTAATTATATTTTGACGATGCAATGCATTTTACACATTTTAAGTCCCTTACAATTGTATACAGGCTATACTGAGGCTGGCATCACTGGAGGGCTCGGGATGATGCTCCTCAACCTTTCCTTACCTGCTCTCACATGTGTTGCCTGTAGGACAAAAGTCAGACTGAAGATTGCACTTAAAGCGGAGTTCCTGAGCCACTTTTTCGTTTTCCATCTCGTGGACCACCTTTCCTTATCCATGACCGGCGCCCTCAACTGTGTCTTATTTTTAAATTCGTTCCTTTTCCACAATCCAGATTGTTATTGTTATTTATTTCTGCACTGCCATGAGCGGGAAAAAAAATCAATTGGTTTTCGTCGAAAACAAACTTCTTAGTCCCTCCGCCCAGCAGTCTCTCAGACTGAAGGTAAACGGGCTCTCATGAAAAAAAGGAAACCCGTTTGTTCCCTGAAGAGCTGAAGTCTTTAGGAGGGTTGGACGTGTGGACTAAACCTGACCCGTAAGGAAAAAGAAATGAACACGGGAAAATCACCAGTCTTGGAAAGATCCGCCCATTATTTTGATGAGAGCTTCAAAAGTTTGACACCGTTCCCCCGAAAGCTCAGTGCAAAGGTGTATCTGCTTTGAGGGACCATACAACACCGGGATGATGGGGATGGGACAGTGGTTTACCAGAAGAGAGAGTCATCTATCCTAGATTGGATTGTCATCCTGCATCCTGAATCAGTGATAGAGGACTGGATAAGGACTATTTCCATAGCATTTAACAACTTACTTTCTCTTGTTACTTTTCACATTGGAAAATATATGTTATATATATATATATATATATATATTTATATATCAGTGTATTCTTTATCCTGTCTGTAATTTCCACTGCGGACCTGATGAAATTACATTTTTGCTCCACTAGCCTATATAAAAGGTTGGAATAACACTAGGTGTGATGGCACTTCCAGGTATTGTAGTCAACCCAGGCAAAATTTTGCTCAGAAAAAAAAAAGAGGCAAACCAAATGTTGGCCTGTGTAGCCCATTTAAAATTCCTCAAGAAGCAGTGATAGCCAGAAAAGATACCCTCCACATGAATGAGAACTACAGGCCAAGTTGGAATTCCTTCCAGAAACAATCTTGAAAGAGTCCGCTTATGGGATTGCTGTGGCACAGACGTCTGAAAATAGTTACTCTTTAAAAATCATCAGACAGGTGGCGACTATGTAATCCAGCAGTCAGTTTCTTTCTCCACAGTATAATGTTTAGATGCATAATTGACAGCATAACAGCTGTAACTGAAATTCAGAACACATTAACCATTATTGTGTGTTATCCCACAATAAATTGGAGCCATGCAAATTCTTTTTGAGAATGCAGAGGGAAACAATAAAAGTAAATGAAACAAAGAAACTGCTTCATGTAATATATCTTCTTTCAAAATGCTGTATAAAATGAGAAGCTATTCCCTAAGATGGGTTCAGAGTTCAAACTCATGTTTTACTTTAAGAAAAGATGCTAAGTGGGCAAAATGCCAAATTCTGACTGAACTGAACAGAATTAAGTTTTATACTTAAAAACCAAGTACAATCGAATACATTTATCAAGCTTAAAACATTCCTGCTTTGTATAAAGTAATGAGAGTGGGGACATGGAAATATTTCCATGTGTCAGATAGATAACACTACCTTATGCAGTCAGCATTCATTTCTTTCCCACAATAGGGGTTTGAGTAACCATTGCCAGACCATTCTGTCTGGTTTTCAGATGGATAATACATCAACCCAAACTTTGTCCATTCAACGTTTGTAAATGCTAATTATGTGAATTCTTAGTGTATCATTTTCTTCTTTCTTTCATTCACATTTTCCTTAAAAACTAAAGAAGAAGAAAACCCTAAACATACGCTGACCCCATTATTGGGACAGGCAGAAGAGTTCAAGAAAAAAGAGAATATAAAAACAGGCAGCTCGAAATGTTTTTATATTTGTTTTTATTCAGTTCAGAACATACAGTTGTCAGCAGGATCCACATTTATCCTCATTTATCTACAAACCATGTGATTAAGAAATCAGTGTGCATACATCCAAGTTATACCATGCATTATATATAATTATTCTATAATTGTAAGTGAATGACCTTCACTTTTGTTGTTTTTAGACATAGCGAACCTTTCAATTTGTTTGACTAGTTTAACTTACAGTACAAATTTAACCCAAAAGAAATATGCTCTCATGCCAGACATTTTAGATGTTTGTTCTTCAAAAGCAGTTGAAATAATTTTATACTATATGTTGATCGACCTCAAGCTTTGAGGAATGAGTCAACTACTCTGATCTCTTGTCTGTTCGCTGCTCCAAACCTTCTGATTTCAGTCAAATCTTGACCTCAAAGTTTCTTGTACTAGGTCATTGCTTACATCTTGGCTTTTGAGGTTTTGTCTTGACTTCTGTCTTGGCCTGAGATGAGACCAGCGATCATCTGGATGGTAGTGCTGTGGCATCCTGCTGGTGTGGAGAGAGATCAACAGGGTTAATGCAGTCAGATTTACCGTTATCTGACATTAGTTGAAATTAGTGAGGTAGGCAGAACTTACAGTAAAAGTGTGGGGTAGGTTATGGAAGACCACAAGACCCTGGAATGTGTTCCAGTCTAAGCATAAGTTTCATTGCTAAAGAATAACCAGCTGCTTAATATAATCCCTTTATTTATTTATTTATTTAAAAGTGGTCAAATCTACTTGGTTATACTGTTGCAGCAATGTCAAAGGATATAGTGTATTCATACTGTATGAACTCATTAATAAATTGTATGGTAATGCAATTATTGCAAAGTTTTGACTATTGAAATGTGACTGTACATACTGTATACTAAGCCTCCAATAGATATCTTCAAATATTTGTTCAAAATAGTAATTTTTCATATATGTTTTTGAATAAATCTGTCAAATGAACTAGTTGCTCCTCAGTGCACTGAATCATATTTTTGCGTGCAACC
The DNA here is from genome assembly GCA_039654105.1 of Coreius guichenoti. Taxonomy (NCBI): domain Eukaryota; kingdom Metazoa; phylum Chordata; class Actinopteri; order Cypriniformes; family Gobionidae; genus Coreius; species Coreius guichenoti. The sequence continues at coordinate 32,774,890 of CM077175.1, read as the reverse complement.
ACTTTCCTGCTTTCAAAGACTAACCGCACAAGCGAAAAAATCATTATAGTATGGGCTGTGAATGAGCATGTAATTTCATGTTTGATATGAAATTAACTGAATAAACTGAGACATCTTGAACAAAGATCTGCTGACTGACTGAACTAGAGGAGCTGGCATGTCGTTCATTCAGTTGGGCATGCGAGTCAATCAGGTTCACAACAAGGAGAAATGGTACATACAGTGGGGAGAACAAGTATTTGATACACTGCTGATTTTGCAGGTTTTCCTACTTACAAAACATGTAGAGGTCTGTAATTTTTATCATAGGTACACTTCAACTGTGAGAGACGGAATCTAAAACAAAAATCCAGAAAATCACATTGTATGATTTTTAAATAATTAATTTGCATTTTATTGCATGACGTAAGTATTTGATCACCTACCAACCAGTAAGAATTCCAGCTCTCACAGACCTGTTAGTTTTTCTTTAAGAAGCCCTACTGTTCTCCACTCATTACCTGTATTAACTGCACCTGTTTGAACTCGTTACCTGTATAAAAGACACCTGTCCACACACTCAATCAAACAGACTCCAACCTCTCCACAATGGCCAAGACCAGAGAGCTGTGTAAGGACATCAGGGATAAAATTGTAGACCTGCACAAGGCTGGGATGGGCTACAGGACAATAGGCAAGCAGCTTGGTGAGAAGGCAACAACTGTTGGCGCAATTATTAGAAAATGGAAGAAGTTCAAGATGACGGTCAGTCTCCCTCGGTCTGGGGCACCATGCAAGATCTCACCTCGTGGGGCATCAATGGTCATGAGGAAGGTGAGGGATCAGCCCAGAACTACACGGCAGGACCTGGTCAATGACCTGAAGAGAGCTGGGACCACAGTCTCAAAGAAAACCATTAGTAACACACTACGCTGTCATGGATTAAAATCCTGCAGCGCACGCAAGGTCCCCCTGCTCAAGCCAGCGCATATCCAGGCCCGTCTGAAGTATTGACTGCACCGACTGCACCGTATTGAGGGGAGGATGGATGGGGCCGTGTATCGCGAGATCTTGGCCAACAACCTCCTTCCCTCAGTAAGAGCATTGAAGATGGGTCGTGGCTGGGTCTTCCAGCATGACAACGACCCGAAACACACAGCCAGGGCAACTAAGGAGTGGCTCCGTAAGAAGTATCTCAAGGTCCTGGAGTGGCCTAGCCAGTCTCCAGACCTGAACCCAGTAGAAAATCTTTGGAGGGAGCTGAAAGTCCGTATTGCCCAGCGACAGCCCCGAAACCTGAAGGATCTGGAGAAGGTCTGTATGGAGAAGTGGGCCAAAATCCCTGCTGCAGTGTGTGCAAACCTGGTCAAGAACTACAGGAAACGTATGATCTCTGTAATTGCAAACAAAGGTTTCTGTACCAAATATTAAGTTCTGCTTTTCTGATGTATCAAATACTTATGTCATGCAATAAAATGCAAATTAATTACTTAAAAATCATACAATGTGATTTTCTGGATTTTTGTTTTAGATTCCGTCACTCACAGTTGAAGTGTACCTATGATAAAAATTACAGACTTCTGCATGCTTTGTAAGTGGGAAAACCTGCAAAATCGGCAGTGTATCAAATACTTGTTCTCCCCACTGTATCATTAAAATGATGTAATGATGTAATCTAAACTCAGAAAGTTTCGGTTAAGTGAATATAATCAAGGATCATAACATGCAAAAATAACAATCATGTTACCGCCTACTGACTCAGTGGTGTAACTTACAGAAAACATATCTGAACAAATCAGTGAATGAGTCTGAAGGAATCACTTTAGTGAAATGATTAAAAAGATACTTGAGTCGCCAGATGGATCAAAATCCCTGCCACTAGCACAAATTCAATGCTCCCTTTCGAGGGAACTTCTACGCTGCATCAGCTGCTGATGCTATGAGGATGCGTCCTCATGGAACCCGGTGTCTGAGGCACGTGTACAAACACACCATACAATGGCAGACGCAGTGCAATGACGTCGCAAGGTGCACCCCAGCTTTTAAGAAGGGCACCTGAGAACACGTCATCAGCTTCTTTGTCTTCAGGAAGCCGCTTGTTTGAGTGCTGTGTGAAGATAGCAGTGTGTGAAGAAAGTATAGAAGGTAAGCAGAATAATGGCGAGCAGACCATTAAAGCGCTATGTTCCTCCGTGCTCGCGTTTCTTAATGCCTGCTGATGGTCATGAGCTGTGTTATTTGTCTGAGAGCGGAGCATGCACGTTCAGCCCTCGAGGGGACTGGATGCATTCATTAAAAGGATTTCTCACTGAGAAAACTCCGCTCTCAGCTGGCTCTTTTCACGAGTGAAGAAAGTCAAGCCGCTGAGCCCCACGGCTTTGCTGAGGCAGCACACAGGCTACGATCATGGGAATCTCAGATGGAGCTGGAAGAGGAGCTTGAGGGAGTTCTCCTCACCTCTCCTGTCGGGGCTCTATTGTCTTTGTTCCAGAAGCTGAAGCCCACTCATCTGTTTCTTTCGCAGAAAGCGAGGACTCATTGCTTGTCTGTGATTCTGATTTTATAGATGTGGTGTCAGTAGAAATGGATGTATTTAATAGATCTGTATCCTGCTCAACACAGCAAACTGCTGAATACGATGAGCTAGTGAAACTTATGACTCGAGCCTGCGTGGTTCGGCTTCGAGTTATTCGCATGTAGAGGGGCTGAGTGAGCAGGGTTATGGCTGGATGCCTCAGGTGGAAAGGAATTTAGCAAATTACCTTTCCCTGGGGACATCCTCATCTCCTGAGATGGTGTCTGAACTATGTCCTGTATGGCCACAGATAAAGCTCTCAGTGCCACCAAACAATCTATCGGCCCACTCTATCGGCTGGTCCATGGTTACTATGGTGGCAACAGAGAGACATCGCTGGTTTAATTTGTCAGGGATCAAGGGGTCAGATAAAGCTATTCTCCTTAATGTCCCTGTCCCACCCTCTGGGCTGTTTGGCACTGCCATTGAGGCGGTGGTGGACAGGTTGAGAGAGGCGAGAACGCAGTTCGGGAAGTATATCCCTGAAGAGATATACCTGAAGTTCCTGAAGAAGAAGAGTAGAAGACGAGCTCGGCTGACCGGCCTCCCCCTCTGAGGAGTGGCCGGCAAAGGCGGTGCCATAGGAGAAAGCCATACACAGATCGGTAAGCTGTGGGTGTGGCAAAGAAAGAGGAGAATGATTGAGCAGGGCTGAGGCCTGGGCTCTCACCCCCTTTATCCATTATCTTCAGCTCTTACCGGGAACGAGTTCCTGGGGAGAAGAGCAAAAAGGCGAGTGTGGCTAAAGCTAGCTCTCCTTCTGAGGAACTGGGGGCAAAGTTAAACTGTATTAAAAGCCACATAGATCCGGTTGCTGAAAAAAAGGGGAATGACTGAGAGGGCCGCTGCATAAGCCCTTGCCCCCTTTTTCATTCCTTTTAGCTCCTCCTAGATTGTCTGTGCCCTTTTTCAGGAACGAGTTCCTGGGAAGAAGAGCAAAAGGCAAGTCTGGTCAAAGCTAACTCTTCTTCTGAGGAACCGGGGATGAAGCGAATAAAGTCACACACAGATCTGGGTGCTGAAAAAAAGAAGAGAGTGATTGAGCAGGGACGAGGTCTCAGCCTGCCCCTTTTTCATTCTTTCCTTCCTCTTCCTTTCTTCTAGTCTCCCCCCTCCCTCCCTCTCTCTCCCTCTGAGCCAACTCTTTACCCGAAGAGTGAACTATAATGCTTACTGTAGCCCGAGAAGCAGGCTGTTTGGTTGCAAGGCCTGCTCGCCGGTCGACACGCTAATGACTCTGGGCTGAGGCCTCTGAGCTTTAGTGCTTAGATTGTTAGTTCGAGAACAAGAAGCAGGCATTGGTCAGCATGGCGTAGTTGGTATAGCGTCCCCACTCAAAACATACTCTCACTCAGCAAAATTTGGGCTGTCAGTGAAAATTTAATAGATGTCTAACCATAGCCCAAGAATAGACTAGTCATCTGGAACATGAACATGTCAAAGAAATAAAACCAAACCAAATACATTGTAATCACTGTTGACTTTGCTTACATGATGGAATATCATACATCTTGCAAGTTATTTTGGCAAAAAGGATGTAACCAAATTCAAGGTTATTTTGGCTAGAAGTGGGTTACTCATAGCCGGACTATTTCGGGTCTTTAGTTAACCAAGATGGAGAAATGATGGCTATTGCTTGCTGGGTTATCATGAACTGATTATAATCTTCATTGTAAGGCATTAATTTAATATTAAATTCTTTCAAATATGTAGAATTAGTACACTTGAAACAGACAGTAGCAACATGTTACAATTCAAGATATTACACAGACTTTATATTACACAGATTGTTTTTATGATAAGGCTTTTGTTGAAAGCTATTATCTTTTTGGTTTCACCTTTTGCCACTTATGTGGTTCAGTAACTGAATAATGGCATATGCTGTATACTTGTAGAAACCAATCATTTAAATCAGTGTATCTACTGAATCAAACATACTGTATACTGCTGTACTGTATTATGTTGTGTCAGGAAAAAAAACTATATAAAGTTGTTCTTTGAAAACAAAATGCTATGGGAATCTAATGGTTTTGTCTTTTTACAGTAATCCTACAAGGGTGTAGTTGTGGTTTTAGTGTCTCTACATGTTCTTTATTAGCACCGTTTTCACTGAGGTTTAATCTAGCGATGTCATCAGTGCTCTGAAGCCTTTTGTTTTGAATATATTCCCTTTGAAATACATACAATAGTGTTGCTGTCCTTGTTATGATTTGTAGCTCAGAAATACAGCATAGTGTACAAACAATGATCCTATAAATCTTACTTTCTAGGCTGATGAGAAATGAAAACCATGACAAAATATTCAATGGGAAAATGGCTTACGATAAATCAGTGTGAACTGTATAATTAGCGCCAGATTCTCTGCATGTGTTCACAGCACGTCTGTACATTAATTACAGCAGAGCCTATTCCCAGTGCTCTTCATTTTAAAATGATCACACAACTTGTTTAAACAACTTGGACTACAATAGAGTCAATTCACTGACATCAGTGACTGTAAGAGATAGATAACTCTCTACATCTATTAGCATTGGCTAGTCTTATCTGTTTTCTTAGGTGCGGATACACAGGGAAAGCCACTTGAGGAGGTGAATCAAGGATCACACATGGGACATGCTTTACAAATGACTAAGAACACCACAAGAGACAAACCAAATCTGTCTTGAGGAATAAATCCTATATTTCTTTTTATATATACAGCAATATCTTAATTTGGATAAGCTGATTAATTTGAATCAGCATGCTGCTTAAAATGAATTGGAAATTGGCAACAGCAAGATCTCTGGAAAAAAAAGTAAACAAAGTACATACTTGGGTTTACACTGCAGGCTCTAATACAGACTAGGTGCTCTGGAAAACACATTATCCCATTCCCTCACGACTCTCCATTCACTCAGGGACTTCTACAGACTAAACAGGAAGTTCAAGAATGGCCAGTATAAGTGCTGCAAATTCAAAGACTTCTAGAGAAGGTCTCCTAGATTTAATACTTTATTACCAGCTTAAAGATCGTTCAGTGTTGCCCTTAGAGTGGAAGGGATTGGTATAATGTGGGCTCAGCAAATGTGACATCAGGTAAAGTTAAACAAATACGTTTCATGATCAATTGCAAATATTAGCCACAAGGGTCTTTGTGATTTGGAAAAAAAAGTTTTCATTTGCCTGACATCATCCTGGAACTTCAGCTGATCTCACCAAACATATGGAAAAAATCAAGTGGCAAAAAGAACGGCTCTTTACATTTACATTTATTCATTTAGCAGACACTTTCATTCAAAGCGACTAACAAATGAGGGATACATTCCAACAAGCGATTCATCTTAAAGGGTTAGTTCACCCAAAAATGAAAATTAGACCATGATTTACTCACCCTCAAGTCATCCTAGGTGTATATGACATTCTTCTTTCAGACGAATAAAAGTATATATAAAATAAAAAGTTATATAAAAAATGTCCTGGCTCTTCAAAGCTTTATAATGGCAGTGAATGGTTAGGTCGTTTTTGAAGTCCATAAAAGTGCATCTATCCATCATATAACTGCTCCACACGGCTCCGGGGGGTTAATAAAGGCCTTCTGAAGCGAAGTGGCGCGTTTGTGTAAGAAAAATATCCATATTTAAAACTTTATAGACTAAAATACCTAGCTTCTGGCGGTCAGCGGTACACGAGTCACTTGTAACCCTTGACCCTTGAACCCCTTGACGAACGCAGAAACGCAAAGGATAGAGCAAAACAAAATGTAGCGTCGGGGGTTACTCTTTTAGCGTACGTCGACTTGCGTACCGCTGACCGTCGGAAGCTAGTTATTTTAGTCTATAAAGGTTTAAACATGGATATTTTTTTTACACAAACGCACCACTTCGCTTCAGAAGGCCTTTATTAACCCCCGGAGCCGTGTGGAGTAGTTATATGATGGATAGATGCACTTTTATGGACTTCAAAACCGACCTAACCATTCACTGCCATTATAAAGCTTTGAAGAGCCAGGACATTTTTAATATAACTCCGATTTTATTCGTCTGAAAGAAGAATGTCATATACACCTAGGACGACTTGAGGGTGAGTAAATCATGGTCTAATTTTCATTTTTGGGTGAACTAACCCTTTAAGAGGTAATAAACACGAGAAGTTCTAATACAGTTTCAGACATCGATCAGGACTGCGTTTCCCAAAAGCATCGTAAGCCTAAATTGATCGTAGAGACCATTGGTGGCAATTGTTCTATGATCAACTTAAGCTTTTGATGCTTTTGGGAAATGCAGCCCACAGTAGTAAGCTAGAACAGGGAGGAATATTGAAAGCATAGAATTTTTTTAAAATATAAAGCTCTTCCTAATAATAAACTTAAAAGTAATATACAACACCCCAAAAAACTTGATTTTGATTATGAATGGGTGGTCAATTACAAAAAAGTATGTTTGTTGCAAAATCGCATTTAATTATTTATGAGGGTCTGTTAAAGAATTTCTGCTAAAATTTCTTAGAAGAAATACAAATAGACACCAGAAATTATGTAAAATTTATGTGACTTTAATTATAAATATTTGTGTTCTCTAATTGCAGATTCTTGGCGAATCTGGGCACAGTTTGAGATATTGTTGAGAATTCTTTTGAAACTTTAGAGAAGACACATGCAAAATTACTAGAGTATTTTCTTAGAAGATAAAACTGAAAAGCAGGACTATAATCTAGGGCTGGTGCTCCTTATGCCGAGTTCACACTGCACGATTTTCAAAGTCATCAGATCACTGTTCTTTTCACACTACACGACTATCTGGGGTAGCATTCGGTTGCTGCTGTGTGCACATTGCACGATGGATCGGTGACAGGTTTCACATTGCATGACTTTACAATAGGAAGAATCAGAGACAACTCTTTCTGGTCCAAAAACTACGTTTCACAACCAAACACACGCGAGAAGTGATAAGGAAATAACGTGTGCGTGAGACCAGAGTTCTCGCGCGAGACTGGAATTGTTATTAAAAATGATAGCTCGCAAGAAGCCTAATGCGATCCAGTGTGCTGATTTGCAAAGAGAAAAAAGAAAAAAAAGATTATGGAGGGTTGGGGAGACGTGGGGAGCAAGGATTGTGTGTTCTGCAAAGAGAGTTGGAGGTAATAAATAATTTTGCAATGTGCTGCCGTTGCAGCTGGTCAAGCAAATGTTTGTGCTTGGTTTCTGTTTGATATAACTGTAAATATATCTATTAAAATACTTATATTCTGGTCTATAACTCCTCCCCAAACTTCCCGCTGCCCTGTATCTTGCTCACTCATTGGCTGTAGGTCATCGCCGATGTAATTTTCAGTCAGAACACATTTCACACAGCAGGATTTTGAATCGCCAAGCATGCCAAATATCTTACAGGCATCTGCGATTCATCAGCGATTCTCTCAGATCGCGTCTTTAATAATTCACACTGCGTGATTGTCAGTCGCGTGAACGATCACCGTTTTTACTCCGATTTCAGGCATTTGACTTGAAAAAAAACTTAATACATTTTTTTAACCCAGGGTCACAAAATTCTAAATTGTATCATTTTTAATAAAAGAAAACTGCACAAATTTGCTATAAACACTGTTCCACTTTTACTGATGACCTGACTTCATCTAAAAAAAATAAAATAAAAAGTTAAACTAAATGTCTAACTGGATTATTACAGTGAAATACTACATTATCTCAATGAAATGAAATTAAATATTATGATTTATTTAGATTTCGGAGGGTTGTGCCATCACAAAAAGAGAGAGAGAGTAAAAGAAATGCTCTTAAGCATTATGCTTTTATTAATTTTATTCATAATTCTTGCATTTCTATCTCATACTTTGCTTGATTTGAGAACTGTGAATTGTCACATTAATAATTTTGACATTTGTTAACAAATTTTTTTTAATGTATTTAATAAAAGATGCAGGGGGGTGTATCTGTGTTAGAAAAAGTTAGAGAAACTTAAAGATGTCACTTTCTCGCTGCACCAGAGATCATAAATTAAAACCATATTGGTTTGATTTTCTTTCCAATTATTGCTGTAAACCCAAGCTAAAGACCAAAGAGGCAGCTCTGGCCAAGGGTTTGGAAAAACACATGCACTGGATTAGCCGCACCATAATCATATCACTTTCAGTGGAAGGAAAATGAAAGGAATGGTGACTGGTCATCCCAGAGAGAAAAGACAGAATGTCCATCAGCAAAAATTAAACAACTGCGGAATGCTGGATATTTGACATAGAACTGGAAAAAACTCTCATAACATTTAATAAAAGTATCATGGGATGTGATGGTAGAGATTCAAAGCAACTAAAAAGATTACAGATGATGCTGTGACTAAGATTAACAAGGACAACACACAAAAATATCACTGTTAAGCACTATTATGCACTGTTATTGAGCCTAGTATTGCAGAAACTAATGAAATGAGGATAACGGAGGTAACTCCTACCTCATGCCCCCACTCAGGACGGGAGATCCACCGGTGTCCTCCCCAATTCATCAGCTGACACTTTACTTGTCCTGAAGCATCTGCTTCCAATAGTGTGATGGAACAGTTTGACTGGAAAGAAATCGCACAGGTTTTCCATTATGGTCTTTACCAACGTGGTCAAAGCTTTGTTTCCATTTGCATTCCTGGTGATCCACAGAGTTCCAATTGCATAAATAGCTTGAGTCATTTTCTAATATTTTTTATACATTTTTTTCTTATCTGGCCATTGATAAGACAACATTCCTCATCAGATTTTCTGAACCAGTCCAGACCTATGCCTGTTTACTACATTAAACACTTGGTCTGCACTCTGCATCTTTCTTTTATTTAGCAGCCAGATCACATTGATCAGTAAATCTAAACTAGTTATATCTCTTAAGCCTAGTAGTGAATGTTTTGTGTTTTTTAGTAATGAAGAAGAACCATATTCATCCGCACAGTCATGCAGAGCCGAAGCACAACCAAAACAATGTTCTTCCGCAAAATACATGCAATTTCGTTTTTTTAAGCGCTAAAGGGCCAAGAGTTACATAGTGTACCTTTAATGCACTTACAGTTAGCGGTTAAATTATCATTAAAATATGCAATAAGTTAAAAACACTTAATGGCTCTTCAGGATTATTCTTGTGTGTGACACCAATAAATTAAGTGTTAGATAAAAATAATCTTAAAGTAGTCAGATTTGATTACATAAAACTGTCAACTAAAAGTTTTAGTCTTATACATAACACTAACCTAAAAGCCAACAGACTATCTGGGCTACATTTCCCAATTACACCAATGTTGCCAATGGTTTTCAGTGCGCCCTTCGAGTGGAGTTGGAAATATTGGAATTACGGGTTGCAAGCACATGAACGACCAAGCAAAGTCAAATTTTCAAGTGGGAGTCTCTGAGTTTTACATGATACATACATTAGTTGCCAAGTTGTGACATTGGAAGGGGCATGGTGATTTGAAACATAGTGGAAATTCTGATCTATAATATGTTTTCTCTAATCTATAGAAAGAGATCAGTGGGAGGAAAGCGAGCCATATGCACACAGCAGCACCATTTCCATATGCAAAACTGGCCTGCTGCCATACCAAAAATTTGCTGACATGTGTCAGATGGGACACAGCTCTGATGAAACAAATGTACTATGGATGTTATGGATTTTAAAACTGTGACAGGCTTTTGTAGCATATCTGGAAGCAGTTAAAAAGCAAGGGGACACAATCCCTCATGTGGAATCAGCTTTTCCCATAAGCAGTGTTAGTGTTTCTATACCAGGCACCAGGATTTTTACGGTACTGTACCTTTAAAGGTGGGTCTGCTTTTGGGAGGATATACAATTATGTAATGTACATTGATGTTCTTCCAACCATTTTTTGTCATTTGTCATTAAAATGCTGTTTTTTTTCCTATTCATCAAAGAATACTGAATATTAATATTTTACATATCATGGTTTCCAAATAAATAATAAAAAATAGGCAACAACACTGTTTTCAATATTATAATAATAAGAAGAAATGTTTCTTGAGCACCAAATCAGCATATTAGTATGATTTCTGAAGAATCATGTGACACTGAAGACTGAAGTAATGATGCTGAAAATTCAGCTTTGCCATCACAGGAATAAATTACATTTTAAAACATATCCAAATAGAAAACAGCTATTTAAGCTGTAATAATATTTCATAATATTACAGTTATTACAGTATTTAACTGATGAAGAAAATGCAGCCTTGGTGAGCATAAGAGACTTCTGTCAAAAACATTAGAAATCTTACAGACCCCAAACTTTTGAACATTATTGTATATTATTAAATAGTAGTGAATAAAAAAAATAACATTCAGCGTACATAATTTTTTCTTAATCCAAAAAGTGCTGCAAATAAACCATTTAAAGTGCACTTTCATCACAGAGAGCTTTTCAGAAAAAGCTTTCAAGTGATAAATGTTCTGCTTTTCCTGCAGCTCTTTTTCGACAGCCTGCAATCAAACCACTGTAATTGGTGGCATGATGTCACAGAGTAGAAGCTTCAGTTAGTAGTATGAAACCACAGAACCATATTCCAGTCGACTGTGGCTTTGTCAAGCTTGCTTCAAATATGTGCAACACTTGCTTAATGATGGTCTTGGATGTAAGGCAGTGCTTATACAGTTTCAAAATCCCTGTGATGGACAATCACGAAGCCAGTGGGTCAATGAATGCCTTGACAAAGACTGCACACATGTGGTTGGTTTAGTCTTAAAGTCTTAAAAATGCCTGGGAACCCTGTAGTCATGAAAAATGCATAATGTCAGGGGGAGCAGCGGTTCAGTGTGTCAGTGAAGACACGCAAAATGGTCTGGCCAATCTAAATGAGGGTTAGAGACATGCCCTTTGGTGCCAAGCTAAAGACTGCTTGGCACACACTGGGAAATACCTCCCAAAATCCTGGTCTGTAGAGTGTCAACTTAGTGACCATATCCGAATGAGTCAGTGGGAAAGTGGGTTTTTGAGTACAAACTGAGTCACTCTCACTGCATCCGAATATACTTCCATACTATATCGAATTGAAGGGGGGTTGGGGGGGGCCCCAGATCTCCCATACGCATTAAGGGACCCCCCATAAGGCCCAAAAAATGACCTTGGGGTTGTACCTTTTTTTCTGAGAGTGTACACCAAATTAGATTTGCATCAAGTGCGCAACGTGCTGTTTTCTGAAGGAATTTACAGACAGCAACGTCGCTATGTGACACTGGCAGAGTGGATCCTCATTTTCACCTCACGGTGATATCAATTTTCTTTGTTTTATGATTGTTTGGTACACATAATTTACTGATACTGAATAAGTGTTTATCTTAGAACCGAACATTCACCAGATTATTATAATCTTGATCTGCAAGTCTTATCTTACGCAATGTTATATAGCTTACTATCAGACAGTTGTAATTAGCGAAATATATGAATCATGACAATAATTACACGCAAAAAAAAGAAATTGTCCCGCGTAAGATCTATTTTAGGCTGTAGACACCAGAGGGTTCCAACCCATTCTCACTCCCAAGGCGTCAAAAACGGAAGCATGGTCAAGCGCCCCCGGCGTCACAATGAAGGCGCAAAGGCGCCTCTCGGCGTCACTCTATGGACGAACTGGGAACCCCATTGCTTTCAATGGGAAACCTGTAGCGTCAAAAACAGACGCGAATTTTTTCGCCATGAAATCGCGCTGAAGAAGTCTCATTCAAAACACATCGCGATATTTGACATCAGTTCACGTGTGCCTGATGTTGGTAAGTAGTCGTAAATACAATGTCCTAATGTTTGATAGTATAATGTCTTTTCTGTTTGTCGATATTAAATTTAAGCTCCCTCATGTTCAGTCACTGCATTATATCTGTCATCTCCACTGAGGCTGTTTCATTGCTTTCTAATTCAAAACACCTTACTAAACTGCTGTATAAACACTATCTGTCACGTGACGTAGGCCTACTATAGATCTTCAATCAGTTAATCATATTCAGGTTTAAAGTAGTGCAAGTGTAGTTCCAAAGTGATATTTGTAGTTGAAGCGCAGTAAAAACAACACTTAACTTACCATGCTTTTACCACAAGTAACCTTAGTTTTACTGTGATGATAGGTGTATTAAAAGGACAGTAACCACAAAACTTACCATGCTTTTACCACAGTAGGCTGTAGGTAGTTTTAATGTGATATTTGTTATAAATGCACAGTAACCGCAACACTCTCCATGGTTTTACCACAGTATTGGCAGTTTTAATGTGATCTTTGTTGTAAATGCATTGTAACAACAACACTTACCATGCTTTGTTGCATGGTACAAAAATTGTAAGGTAAATCAGTAATTTCTCATATATATAATCCTATATATTATATATAATGATATTTTCTTTTCTTTTTTTTCAGCTGAAAAGACCAAAGGGCCTTTTAAACTCATTCTTGTTTGAGGAGCAGTAAACGGAGACGGAAAGCTGCAAAGGTTTTGTTTTTAACCCTTTATTAAACATATTATCAAGCATTTGTTGTTTCTTAAACTTTTTCTTACAAAACTCAAAGCCCAATCAGTAAGAACATAGTCTCAAAGTCTTAATAATTTACAAGATTTAACAAGTTGTCAAATTCGTATGATACTCATACATAATCCTGCAGCTTTTACTCCTACTGCTGTCATTGGTTACGGCCTCAATTCCTGTACATATTTATCGTGGTATTTGTAAATCAGTTGCGCCCCTTCTTGGAAAGTAGTCGGATGTCCCACACACTCAGAAATTTTATATTAATTTCATTGTATTCTTTAAAATTATTACAAATTGGGCCCTGTCTGTTCATGTTCCAGTGATACAGATCTCTCCACACCTCATAACCTACCTCTTTTTGCAAGACTGGAAATGCTCATTTGACTTGTCACATGACATCAGATATTCGTTATTTTGTCATAATCAGATCAGTTAAACTGCTGATAACGTCCCGTTTGCATGTAAATCATGTTAGTTTTAAACAAATTCAAATGAATATAGCTTGCTATTAAAGATAACTTTTGATCATAGAAATTCCCACATATCAGTGAGCTTATTACATAAAAATGCATTTAACATTTATTTATGCAGCACTCTTTACAGAAAGAAATCCTGCAGTCCTGTATAAACTGACAACTTGCATGTAATGTAATAAAATTACCTTCCTTTCTGTCTTGTAGGATTACTTGCAGATGACTTAGTCCTTCTTACTCAACAGCTCTTTTAAGAGCCAACCCTCACAAGAGCCACTAGTGAGTTGCAGCGAACCTTGCCATGATTAGTCCTTTCCAGGTAAAGTTTCTAGAATATTTCAATCAGTATTTACTCATCAAATGCTCTCCTGAATCATATGGTAAATTAACTTATTTATAACTGTCTTTCTTGTAGAGTAGAGACTTTCTTGTTTTACAGCAGAAAAGGAAGACTAGTCCTTATATCAAAGCAAGCTAACTGAATAAGTCCTTTGTTTAGGGTGAGGAAGGAACATGGCCATCTTGTGCCCAAAGAAGACAGAAAGGTGCGCAAGTCCTTTGGTATGTCTTGTATTGAAGCAATGCTGGGTAACACTTTACAATAAGGTCTCATTTGTTAACATTAGTTAATGTATTAACTAACATGAACTAACCATGAGCAGTACATTTGTTACTGTATTTGTTAATCATTGTTAACGTTAGTTAATAGAAATACAGCTGTTCATGGTTTGTTCATGTTAGTTCACAGTGCATTAACTAATGTTAACAAGATTTTAATAATGCATTAGTAAATGTTGAAATTAACATTAACAAAGATAAATAAATGCTTTATAAGTGCAGTTCATTATTAGTTCATGTTAACTAATGTAGTTAACTAATGTTAACTAATGAACCTTATTTTAAAGTGTTACCCAATGCTGTAATATGTAGTACAGAATTTGATGTTGATCTCTCAAAGGACTATTAAGTTCTTAAAAAGTTCTTAAAAACGGCACCTTCTGTTTTTGAAAAAGATCAAATCAGACAAGTGTGAGAAAAAGTATTTAGTTTATATAAACTCTAGGTTACATTGTTCCATTGTTTTGTAGATGCTGGGGTTCTGGGTAGCTTTGGAAGATAATGAGTTGTGGCATATTTTAGGACTCAAATAGTAAACGTTCTTTGAATTATGTGTAATATCTGGTTAGTTCTTTGGCTTGAAACAAGGCCTTACACTGCACAGACCAAAAACAATGCATTTGTGTTTTAAGATGGATAGCAAGAGAAGGCACAAACTTCAGAAGATTCTAGAAGAAAAAGACTAATGTGCAGCCAAGGAGGAATACAAGAGGCAAAAACTCCAGTCTCTGAGAACTCTGCATGGCCATGGGTGCAAAAATTGTAAGGTAAATCAGTAATTTCTCCTATATATAATCCGATATATTATATATAATGATATTTTCTTTTTTTTCAGCTGAAAAGACCAAAGGGCCTTTCGAACTCATTCTTGTTTGAGGAGCAGTAAACGGAGACGGAAAGCTGCAAAGGTTTTGTTTTTAACCCTTTATTAAACATATTATCAAGCATTTGCTGTTTCTTAAACTTTTTTTTACAAAACCCAAAGCCCAATCAGTAAGAACATAGTCTCAAAGTCTTAATAATTTACAAGATTTAACAAGTTGTCAAATTCGTATGATACTCATACATAATCCTGCAGCTTTTACTCCTACTGCTGTCATTGGTTACGGCCTCAATTCCTGTACATATTTATCGTGGTATTTGTAAATCAGTTGCGCCCCTTCTTGGAAAGTAGTCGGATGTCCCACACACTCAGAAATTTTATATTAATTTCATTGTATTCTTTAAAATTATTACAAATTGGGCCCTGTCTGTTCATGTTCCAGTGATACAGATCTCTCCACACCTCATAACCTACCTCTTTTTGCAAGACTGGAAATGCTCATTTGACTTGTCACATGACATCAGATATTCGTTATTTTGTCATAATCAGATCAGTTAAACTGCTGATAACGTCCCGTTTGCATGTAAATCATGTTAGTTTTAAACAAATTCAAATGAATATAGCTTGCTATTAAAGATAACTTTTGATCATAGAAATTCCCACATATCAGTGAACTTATTACATAAAAATGCATTTAACATTTATTTATGCAGCACTCTTTACAGAAAGAAATCCTGCAGTCCTGTATAAACTGACAACTTGCATGTAATGTAATAAAATTACCTTCCTTTCTGTCTTGTAGGATTACTTGCAGATGACTTAGTCCTTCTTACTCAACAGCTCTTTTAAGAGCCAACCCTCACAAGAGCCACTAGTGAGTCGCAGCGAACCTTGCCATGATTAGTCCTTTCCAGGTAAAGTTTCTAGAATATTTCAATCAGTATTTACTCATCAAATGCTCTCCTGAATCATATGGTAAATTAACTTATTTATAACTGTCTTTCTTGTAGAGTAGAGACTTTCTTGTTTTACAGCAGAAAAGGAAGACTAGTCCTTATATCAAAGCAAGCTAACTGAATAAGTCCTTTGTTTAGGGTGAGGACGGAACATGGCCATCTTGTGCCCAAAGAAGACAGAAAGGTGCGCAAGTCCTTTGGTATGTCTTGTATTGAAGCAATGCTGGGTAACACTTTACAATAAGGTCTCATTTGTTAACATTAGTTAATGTATTAACTAACATGAACTAACCATGAGCAGTACATTTGTTACTGTATTTGTTAATCATTGTTAACGTTAGTTAATAGAAATACAGCTGTTCATGGTTTGTTCATGTTAGTTCACAGTGCATTAACTAATGTTAACAAGATTTTAATAATGCATTAGTAAATGTTGAAATTAACATTAACAAAGATAAATAAATGCTTTATAAGTGCAGTTCATTATTAGTTCATGTTAACTAATGTAGTTAACTAATGTTAACTAATGAACCTTATTTTAAAGTGTTACCCAATGCTGTAATATGTAGTACAGAATTTGATGTTGATCTCTCAAAGGACTATTAAGTTCTTAAAAAGTTCTTAAAAACGGCACCTTCTGTTTTTAAAAAAGATCAAATCAGACAAGTGTGAGAAAGTATTTAGTTTATATAAACTCTAGGTTACATTGTTCCATTGTTTTGTAGATTCTGGGGTTCTGGGTAGCTTTGGAAGATAATAAGTTGTGGCATATTTTAGGACTCAAATAGTAAATGTTCTTTGAATTATGTGTAATATCTGGTTAGTTCTTTGGCTTGAAACAAGGCCTTACACTGCACAGACCAAAAACAATGCATTTGTGTTTTAAGATGGATAGCAAGAGAAGGCACAAACTTCAGAAGATTCTAGAGGAAAAAGACTAATGTGCAGCCAAGGAGGAATACAAGAGGCAAAAACTCCAGTCTCTGAGAACTCTGCATGGCCATGGGTGCTTCATGAGCATGGTAAGTCCTATGCCTCTGTACCCATTTCTTAATTCATGCCATGAAGTTTGTGTTGCAGTATTTTAACAATTTTACATTTGTACAGGTTATCACTTGGTTTTTGATCAAGTGATGCTCTTGAAACAAGTGACAGAAGAGTATGTTGTCTTGAAAGAAATCTAGCATCACTGGCAAAGGCTCAAAAGAGACCATGCCTTTCTAAAAGATCGTTTAAAACAGGTTGCTGTTGATATGGGTAAAATAGTTTTTGTTCAGTACTTAGCTTATATTATGTGCTGCAATATTATATATATAATATTTAAATGTGTATATTATATAATGTACTGGCTGCTGCTTTGTAAATGTAAATCAGGAATGGGCAACTCTGGCCCTTTTGCAGTCTCATTTTTGAGGTGGAGAGTTTACCTCCAACCCTAATCGAGCATACCTGAAAATTTTAACCAAAGTCTTCAGGTTTACTTATAGACAATTATAGGCAGGTGGGTTTGAAGTTGGAGCTAAATCTGCAGGACAGTGGACTCTGAGAGCCAGAGTAGCCCACCACTGCTTTAAATCTGACAGAACATAAGCTGACCTGATTGTCCATTAAACAGCTTAATTTGAATTGTTTGTGTTTTTTGTTTTACTTTTAGACCAGGACTGGAGAACGCAGGAGAATGGGGTGTTAAGACTTCCTCTGGTTGAGAAAAAGCTACACCACATCAGTGATCACATCTTCTGTTCATCAGCTGTACTGTAGGGTACAACTGAACAAACTGTTTAGAAGAAGAACATGATAGAACATGAACATGATAGAGACATATACAGGGAAGAGCAAGAAACCAGTCTGGCTGTGATAATGAATCATTATTTTCCAACACAATATCAAATCTGTTTTCTGTATCATACTTGACTGGATGGAATTCTGTGGCACTCATTTGTGTGGCTTCAGCAGCTGTGAATGGATTAATATGATGTTAATGTATTTTTGAAGACCCATTTTTATTTATCTTGAATCTCATTTGTCTTTATGCTACTTTATCAACTTTATGCTGTATCCTCCAATAAAGTGTTGTGTAATAAAGTATGGTGAATATGGTGTATTGAAAGTGGTGTTTGGTAGAGTAAATATACATAACGTAAATATACATTTTACTAGGCTCTTATAAGATTTCATAATAAAAAAACTACACATACAGTGGAGAACAAGTATTTGATACACTGCCGATTTTGCAGGTTTTCCTACTTACAAAGCATGTAGAGGTCTGTAATTTTTTATCATAGGTACACTTCAACTGTGAGAGACGGAATCTAAAAAATCCAGAAAATCACATTGTATGAATTTTAAATAATAATTTGCATTTTATTGCATGACATAAGTATTTGATCACCTACCAACCAGTAAGAATTCCGGCTCTCACAGACCTGTTAGTTTTTCTTTAAGAAGCCCTCCTGTTCTCCACTCATTACCTGTATTAACTGCACCTGTTTGAACTCGTTACCTGTATAAAAGACACCTGTCCACACACTCAATCAAACAGACTCCAACCTCTCCACAATGGCCAAGACCAGAGAGCTGTGTAAGGACATCAGGGATAAAATTGTAGACCTGCACAAGGCTGGGATGGGCTACAGGACAATAGGCAAGCAGCTTGGTGAGAAGGCAACAACTGTTGGCGCAATTATTAGAAAATGGAAGAAGTTCAAGATGACGGTCAATCTCCCTTGGTCTGGGGCACCATGCAAGATCTCACCTCGTGGGGCATCAATGATCATGAGGAAGGTGAGGGATCAGCCCAGAACTACACGGCAGGACCTGGTCAATGACCTGAAGAGAGCTGGGACCACAGTCTCAAAGAAAACCATTAGTAGCACACTACGCTGTCATGGATTAAAATCCTGCAGCGCACGCAAGGTCCCCCTGCTCAAGCCAGCGCATGTCCAGGCCCGTCTGAAGTTTGCCAATGACCATCTGGATGATCCAGAGGAGGAATGGGAGAAGGTCATGTGGTCTGATGAGACAAAAATAGAGCTTTTTGGTCTAAACTCCACTCGCCGTGTTTGGAGGAAGAAGAAGGATGAGTACAACCCCAAGAACACCATCCAAACCGTGAAGCATGGAGGTGGAAACATCATTCTTTGGGGATGCTTTTCTGCAAAGGGGACAGGACGACGGCACCGTATTGAGGGGAGGATGGATGGGGCCATGTATCGCGAGATCTTGGCCAACAACCTCCTTCCCTCAGTAAGAGCATTGAAGATGGGTCATGGCTGGGTCTTCCAGCATGACAACGAGCCAAAACACACAGCCAGGGCAACTAAGGAGTGGCTCCGTAAGAAGCATCTCAAGGTCCTGGAGTGGCCTAGCCAGTCTCCAGACCTGAACCCAATAGAAAATCTTTGGAGGGAGCTGAAAGTCTGTATTGCCCAGCGACAGCCCCGAAACCTGAAGGATCTGGAGAAGGTCTGTATGGAGGAGTGGGCCAAAATCCCTCCTGCAGTGTGTGCAAACCTGGTCAAGAACTACAGGAAACGTATGATCTCTGTAATTGCAAACAAAGGTTTCTGTACCAAATATTAAGTTCTGCTTTTCTGATGTATCAAATACTTATGTCATGCAATAAAATGCAAATTAATTACTTAAAAATCATACAGTGTGATTTTCTGGATTTTTGTTTTAGAATCCGTCACTTACAGTTGAAGAGTACCTATGATCAAAATTACAGACCTCTACATGCTTTGTAAGTGGGCAAATCTGCAAAATCGGCAGTGTATCAAATACTTGTTTTCCCCACTGTAATTAATTACCGTTCTTTTACTTAGGACATTAACATTTTTGATCTGGTTAATGATATTTGGGACAAAAATGCACCAAAAGTTGTATATACTTGCATGTTGTGACAAGTATGCCAGTTTTCAGTGAAATAAAGAGAAGGTATATGAATTACAAGAGGCTGCAGTGGGCTATATTGCTGCAAACACTTTAAGCATAACTGAAGATGAGCCATGTTGATCATTCTGGTACATCTACTACTGCATTCAAAATGAAAGCATGGACGTTACTGATGCCAGGCATGTGAGAAGCAAGAAGAGGGGGTGAAGATGAAATTGTGGCACCGTTTCTTTGTTATTTTACTGAATGGTGAATTATCCTTGTGTAATAGTAACAGTGAAGTGTAAATATATAAATAGATTTTTGTTTACCGCCAACACAAGGAATTGGATAATGGCAAGTTGTTGTGGGTTCATCCATTATATTTATTGGTGTTCATACAAAAAAGCAAATAAATAATAATAACAGTTATTATATTACAACATTTCCTTTAAATATCTCAGTATTTCATCAGATGGTCTCACAAAACCTAATACAAGCATGATGTTAGAATAGAAAATGGGGGAAAAGATAAAATACTCCGATATTTAAATGTGACTCAACAAAGTTTGTTATCCATGATGAGGAGAATACATCTATCTAGATTTTACTGCCCTTCCACCCTCAGGGGCCCGGTAAAGGAGTAATTTCTCACAACATAGCGACACTTTATTGTAACTTAATGTATTACTAACGTAATAATAACCCCAAAACACACTTTGTAACATGAAGCGCCGTTTTATATGGGTTAAAAATTTTGCATTTTGTATGATCCCTGTTATTTTGTTAAAATAATTAACATTTTGCAGAGTCTGCAAGGTGTATGTAAACTTTTGACTGTATTTTAGAATAAAATGTGATCTTTACTTACACTAGCCTGTTATTTAGTTCATTATATTTAGTAGAATAGGTCCAGTGGAGTAAATTACTGTCACTCGAATCTGGGCAAATTGAGTGCCAGGCAGTCACAGAGCGTGCCACTATTAACAAAGCTTACTGACGATTTAAAACATTATCAAACGTGATGGCAAATAGGCTTTCCAACTAATGTAAATCAATATTTACATAGTATAATAGTAGTAAATTTATCTCTCACACACGTGTCCCGTAAAATCACATCTACTGTCCTGCAACAGAGCAAAAGCCAGGTGGTCACCCTAGAAGTGAAGCGACGCAACTGATGCCATTCACATGACAATGACAACATGCCGGATGTAATATGTCCGAATTTCATTCATACTACACACATTCATACCATATCAAACATAAGTGTAAGTAAGAAGTACGTTTCAAACCAAATGACCAAACCAAACCAAAAATAAGTTTCAAACCTACTAAAGTATGTAATTTTGGAAGCAGCATGTTTTTTTCTTTGGTAGAATGATAGCCTTTCCTTTCACTGTCTGTTGAAAATGTAAAATAACTAAAGATCAGTTCTTGAAAAGCAATTATGTTCTCTTTCATTATATGATATGGCATTTGATTGTGTGGAGTGTCCTCTAGTGGAAAGAGTTGATGGACTGTGATGACATGAGGTGTTTTCAAGGACAGCATTAATAAGCTGCATTTCAACCATGTCATCATCAACAGACTCCTTGCATAATCAGCATATTATTTCTCATGTCTTTTGTCTTCTGTAAGATCACATGGAGAGAGTGGAGAGAGAGTAATTTGGGTTTTATATGTTTTTGTGCGGCTTGGAGTCCCTGTCTGACTGCAGAGCCAACGTAAGCTCTGTTTCCAACTGTACCTCCTTTTCACATCTCTGTGTCTCCTAATTCAAATCTGCAAGAGCCTCCATCAAAGTTGTGTGGCCTCATGCCAGAGTTAACTTCCTGGATTGTTCAGCTACATACTTGCTCACTAAAACACACACACTTACTTGGCTTTATCTAAATGGGGACAATCCATAGTCTTCTATGTTTTTTATATAAAACTAGTTATAAACACTATAACCTAACCCACACCCTAACAGAAAACTTTCTGCATTCAAAAAAAAAAACTTAATTTACTTTATTTTTTATACCGTTTTTCCAAATGAGAGGTTTTGGCAGATTTATCTCACTTATGCATACAAATTTCTCTCTAAAATATGGTTAAACACACACACGTTGGGTTTTCATGTTTTATGGGGACTTTCCATAGACATTATGATTTTAATACGTATAACCCTTCAAGAAATTTGAGATCATGTGACCATGGCCTACTGATAGTACCCAGAGTTAAACTTAAAAATCGCGGTGGTCGTGCATTCGCTACTGCTGGACCCAAACTTTGGAATAGCCTTCCTCCCTATATTAGGCATGCCCCATCACTCACTACTTTTAAATCTTATCTCAAGACATATTTATTTTCCTTGGCTTTTAACACCCCTTAGTACGTTATCCTGGGTTTTCCTTGTTTACTGTTGATTGTTTATTTGAGTGTTTGTTTTGCTCTTTTACTTTTTTCTCTCTCGTTTTACTCTTTGTTTTTCTTTTATACTTTGTAAAGCACTTTGGTCAGCCTTGGTTGTGTTTAAATGTGCTCTATAAATAAACATTGACTGATTGATTGATTGATTAAATACTGTACAAGCTGTATATTCTATCCCCTAACCCTACCCATCACAGAAAACTTTATGCATTTTTACAAAAAATAAAAAACATCACTTAGATAAAATTGTAGACCTGCACAAGGCTGGGATGGGCTACAGGACAATAGGCAAGCAGCTTGGTGAGAAGGCAACAACTGTTGGCGCAATTATTAGAAAATGGAAGAAGTTCAAGATGACGGTCAATCTCCCTCGGTCTGGGGCACCATGCAAGATCTCACCTCGTGGGGCATTAATGATCATGAGGAAGGTGAGGGATCAGCCCAGAACTACACGGCAGGACCTGAAGAGAGCTGGGACCACAGTCTCAAAGAAAACCATTAGTAACACACTACGCTGTCATGGATTAAAATCCTGCAGCGCACGCAAGGTCCCCCTGCTCAAGCCAGTCTAGGCCCGTCTGAAGTTTGCCAATGACCATCTGGATGATCCAGAGGAGGAATGGGAGAAGGTCATGTGGTCTGATGAGACAAAAATAGAGCTTTTTGGTCTAAACTCCACTCGCTGTGTTTGGAGGAAGAAGAAGGATGAGTACAACCCCAAGAACACCATCCCAACCGTGAAGCATGGAGGTGGAAACATTCTTTGGGGATGCTTTTCTGTAAAGGGGACAGGACGACTGCACCGTATTGAAGGGAGGATGGATGGGGCCATGTATCACGAGATCTTGGCCAACAACCTCCTTCCCTTAGTAAGAGCATTGAAGATGGTTCGTGGCTGGGTCTTCCAGCATGACAACGACCCGAAACACACAGCCAGGGCAACTAAGGAGTGGCTCCGTAAGAAGCATCTCAAGGTCCTGGAGTGGCCTAGCCAGTCTCCAGACCTGAACCCAATAGAAAATCTTTGGAGGGAGCTGAAAGTCCGTATTGCCCAGCGACAGCCCCGAAACCTGAAGGATCTGGAGCAGGTCTGTATGGAGGAGTGGGCCAAAATCCCTGCTGCAGTGTGTGCAAACCTGGTCAAGAACTACAGGAAACGTATGATCTCTGTAATTGCAAACAAAGGTTTCTGTACCAAAGATTAAGTTCTGCTTTTCTGATGTATCAAATACTTATGTCATGCAATAAAATGCAAATTAATTACTTAAAAATCATACAATGTGGTTTTCTGGATTTTTGTTTTAGATTCCGTCACTCACAGTTGAAGTGTACCTATGATCAAAATTACAGACTTCTACATGCTTTGTAAGTGGGCAAACCTGCAAAATCGGCAGTGTATCAAATACTTGTTCTCCCCACTGTAACATAACTAAATTATATTAAAATAGATTATTTCACTTATATACACCCTTAAAACAAGATACATTTACTTGAAAGCAAAAAGGTTTATGCTTAAAACTGATTTAGTGTTCTTATGGCAGGTAAGTGATAATAAATTGGCTTGGCTTGCTTGAAAAAGAAAAAGAAACTTAAAGGTGCTGGGGTTACTAAAGAATTTGAATTCAGTTTAAAATAACAAAGTGAAAGCATAATTCTGAGAGTTTACATAGTGGCTGTGAAATACCACATATGTTCAGGTTACCTTAGATGACCATTTGGTACCATGCAGCCCTATCATGCCTCTGACCGACCATGACCTTCATGCCAGTGCCAGATCACGCAAGGCCAATATTCCTCCTTTGATGGCCATTCGTTCATCATGCTATCAGGGGATGCCTAGCAAACAAGGCACAGAGTGATCAAAATTTCCATTTAGAGAGAACTTTTGTAGCACCATACTTTCTATCCATGACCATCCCCCTCAGTTTAAGAAATAAGGTACACAGGATTTTACATGGATCTTTCTTTAAGCCATACTGTTGAATAAATTAATGAATAAATGTCTTCAGTACAAAAAGAAGAAGAACTCAAAAAGAGGGAGTGGGACGAGCTGCAAAAGAGAAAAAAAATTGTAAGCTCAAATACAACCACTGGAAAAGGCATTTATAGGAACTGCTAACCACGCAGTTTAAAAGTACAGAGCAGAGAGATTGAAGACTACGTAAAGCTGAGTTGTCTGTACTAAGCGTGTCTCTTTTTTTGTCCCAGTACTGGAGCAGACCGAGCGCCAGTGCCAGTGCTTCTGACAGAAACCTTTCTTGGCTACTGTTATGGCAGTGTGTTTGAGGGGAATGGGGCCAGCCGAAGACAGAAAGTTGGACCAAAAAGGGGCAAAACTGTGAACATACTGTGAACTGTATCCATGATCAAAAACAAATAAATTCCACAGCCACTGAATCATCTGGTCAGCTTCTGTTCGCTCCAGACGCCCTTTCCACTCGAAACCAACAGGACACTCCTATTGTCAAAATATGAACGCATTGGATTTCTAAGATACACATTTTGGTTACAGTTTTTAAGCATTTCTGACTGTTGGCAAAAGTAGTCTGAGCAAAAATCACATACAGTCTGGAAGGACACTAGTCAGTTGAAGGAAGATCGGTTAAATTGTTTCCATGTAACTAGTGTGGACTGGTTTCGTTAAACACAAACATTTTGTACTTTCAGTTCTTTAATGGGTGATATATTGTAAAACTTATGCTTTAGTACCTTTTAATCTGTGATATTTGCGGTTGATATAGTCACTTCATTTAAGAGTTAAAGGCACAATATGTAAAATATTTGGATTAGAATATCCAATAACCACTAGACAGTGTTATATATTTTGTTGACTTGTGTACTTACATAATCCCAAATGTTTCCAAGAATGTTTAAATCCAGAGAAATAAGCAATTTTAACCAGGACACGGACTGTGTCTGTGCGTCGCCTATTAATGACATCATACCCACGTTACCCACGCTTTCTGGTTTTATTTTGCAGAAACCATATGAAACATCGCTTTAATATATTATGTGTTTTATTAGACAGGTGAGCAAATGTTTGAATACATTCATCGACAGAAAACAAATCATTGTTATATAGATCAACACAGTTAGTCTTACTGTTTAAATCTCGTTTTCTTGATTTACTGCGAGTACCATGTTTTACTATGCCTAATATCGATCTAGCTTACTGCAGTGTGCAACAACTGTCTCATAGTAGCCGCTGAGTGAACGCACAGAGTAGCATTATAACATAACTTTCAACACACTCAAATAATGTATCTAATATGATAAAACAGCGCTGCGTTACCCCACATACGCATGACCGGAAAAAGCAAAAGCGGTCGTCTGCGGCATAAGAAAAGCTCCACGAAATCCAGGCGTCATCAATCTACGCCTTTGTTTTGAATGAGCAACCTCTAGTGGTGAAAAATTACATACTGTGGCTTTAAGTTAGAAAACTAGATGAGAGTTGATGTGTTTAGATTTTTTTTTTTATTCAGTCAATTTGCTGACAGCAATTTTCAGTGATTTTACAAAATGGTTGTATTCATTTTGTTTTAGGGTTGTACAATAAAAATTCATACAATCTGAGTGGTCAATTGCATGAGAGAGAGAAAAAAGAAGAAATGCTACAAAAATGAAAAGAGCCACAATTTTGTCTGGTATGAACTTTCACAGGCTACAACACAAAGGTGTAAAAGTTATGAGAAATTTAAATGCAAGAAAACGATATTTAGACAAGACCGGGAGAGAAAGAGAGGAATGTTCCCCTCAGTTATGTCTTTCTGCTTGCGCTTCCCGCTGACTACTATGAAACGAGATCATTAAATTGATTCCATCTGTACGTTTGTGGATAACTTTCCATCCACCATCACATGCTTCAGCCCCTTTGCTGCATATTCCCCTCATTTACAAAGATTTACCATCCATCTTATGCCAAATAATATGATTACGATTTTTTGTCATGCTGTAATGCTATATAACTTTGTCAAAGAAATCATATAAAGTGTAACATCAACCAAAAACAAAATGATATTATAATATCAGCGTGCCCTAATCCTCACTAAACTAAAACACAGGATTAAACATTGTACTCTGTAAAGGTAAAGGGAACACACCAACACTTATCTAACTGTGTGCTGTAAATTATCAAACATTTTGGGACAACATAAAAGAACTTGCCTTGACTGTCAAGTCCTGGACTCATTTCAATGTACATATCATCATCTCACAACAAACGCTTGGCTGATGAATGCTGTTGTTTGTATGTGATGTCAAACTAATGGGTGTTTACAGAGTTTGTAGACATTGTCCATAACCAAATGCCATCTAGTCATTAACTTGCACACTGCAGACTCTCATTCATCAGTGTGAACTGGATTTAAAGTTCACAGTTGTGTAATCAAAGGAAATGTAGTTCAGTAAGCATATTCTGATATGTCTTTAAGATAACTTCAAGATGTGTTATGCAGTCTGTAACCCCATCTCCTGTCTCATGGTGGCACTGGTGCACTTTCTCACATGCTGACAGCAAGAGTCTTTTTTTAAAAATATAAATCTAAATTGTGAACGACACATTGCAAATCAACACAGCAAATTTATAGCAGTCATGATAAAAAAGATGGAATAATGTCAAAATGACTTTTATGATAATGTCATAATGTCACAATATGTCATTTATCATAATGATAATGTAAATATTCTCTTAAATAATGGCTTCACCTTTATTCATACGTTA
Source organism: Coreius guichenoti (assembly GCA_039654105.1). NCBI lineage: Eukaryota > Metazoa > Chordata > Actinopteri > Cypriniformes > Gobionidae > Coreius > Coreius guichenoti. Next base: position 32,747,968 of record CM077175.1, on the reverse strand, counting down.
AGATGATGTACTTGCTTATTGTTTTCCCAGTACATTGAGTACTTGTCTTTTCATTTCAAATATATGAAATGTTTTTTAAAATAATTATTGCAATATAAACAACAAAGTGTTGTTATTATTATTAGTAGTAGTATTATAAACAATAATACTTTTTGCAATTAGTATAATAATGATATCAGAGTGGAACAATAATTTAGTTTAGTACATTTACAATTATTATTTATGAACAATGACTTTTATTATTATTATTATTATTATTATTACACACTTGTCATCTCAGATCATATTATTTTATAATATAATAAATTATTCAATAATATAATATTGAAATTATATTATTATTCTATGCAATTATTATTATCATTCCACAATGATGCCATCTCAGAACATGATAATCAAGAATGTCTTTAGGCATTTTTGCATAATTATTAAACATAACTTTTCAAGTCGTTTTCCTGGTTGCTTTTTTTCTGAAGAAAGCGTGTGCATCTCCTCGAACCTCCACCTGGCAGGCCAGTGTTTAGGCTCTCATTCAGCTCCCTAGAGCACAAAGTGAATATTATAAATGATATGCTGCTGATGATAGTAATTAGATACTAATGGAGTTCTAGACAAAAGTTTGGGAGGAACTTGTTTAGCAGAACTTCTCGTCTGCCATACTCAGCACCGGTGGATTGCAGGGCTGTGAAATCATCCCACCAGTACAGCTTTCTGACCTACAACTGCATCGTCAAACACAAGAACAGTCACATCATAAAGTTTGTAGACTGTAATACCAGGCATTTCAATTAGGCATTTAAAATCCTTCTGCGTGCCCACTCTTTTCCACTAGACTGCAGTCACACCTTTTCCATTAAAGCCACAATATGTAATTTTTCCCTTATTCAAAACAAAGGCGTAGCTTGATGACGCCTGGATTTCGCGGAGCTTTTATTACCAATGATTAGTTTTCTGTCGATGAATATCCAAACAGTTGCTCACCTGTCTAATAAAACACATAATATATTAAAGCGTCTTTGGTGTTTCCATGGTTTCTACAAAATAAAACCGGAAATTGAGGGTAACACAGGTTTGATGTCATTGATAGGCGATGCACGGACACGGTCCGTGTCCTGGTTCAAATTGCTTATTTCTCTGGATTTAAACATTCTTGGAAACATGTGGGATAATGTAAGTACACAAGTCAACAAAATATATAACATTGTTCTAGTGGTTTGTGGGTATTTTAATCCAGAAATCTTACATATTGTGCCTTTAAAGGACAATATTTGCCCCCTTAAATTGATTCCAGGTGCATTTTTCCCTTTATAAAGATAAAGTGTTTCTAACCCTATTGAACGTGTCATGTTTTGTCAAATTCTGAACATTTAATTATTAATATAATAAATAAAGCAACAAATCAAACTAAATCAATAATTTCAATCAGATTAAATCAGTATCAACAAAAAAGTCTTTGCACTGCAGTGGCACAAGCTGCATAGATGTACAGTGGGGAGAACAAGTATTTGATACACTGCCGAGTTTGCAGATTTTCCTACTTACAAAGCATGTAGAGGTCTGTAATTTTTATCATAGGTACACTTCAACTGTGAGAGACAGAATCTCAAACAAAAATCCAGAAAATCACATTGTATGATTTTTAAATAATTAATTTGCATTTTATTGCATGACATAAGTATTTGATCACCTACCAACCAGTAAGAATTCCGGCTCTCACAGACCTGTTAGTTTTTCTTAAAGAAGCCCTTCTGTTCTCCACTCATTACCTGTATTAACTGCACCTGTTTGAACTTGTTACCTGTATAAACGACACCTGTCCACACACTCAATCAAACAGACTCCAACCTCTCCACAATGGCCAAGACCAGAGAGCTGTGTAAGGACATCAGGGATAAAATTGTAGACCTGCACAAGGCTGGGATGGGCTACAGGACAATAGGCAAGCAGCTTGGTGAGAAGGCAACAACTGTTGGCGCAATTATTAGAAAATGGAAGAAGTTCAAGATGACGGTCAATCTCCCTCGGTCTGGGGCACCATGCAAGATCTCACCTCGTGGGGCATCAATGATCATGAGGAAGGTGAGGGATCAGCCCAGAACTACACGGCAGGACCTGGTCAATGACCTGAAGAGAGCTGGGACCACAGTCTCAAAGAAAACCATTAGTAACACACTATGCCGTCATGGATTAAAATCCTGCAGTGCACGCAAGTTCCCCCTGCTCAAGCCAGCGCATGTCCAGGCCCGTCTGAAGTTTGCCAATGACCATCTGGATGATCCAGAGGAGGAATGGGAGAAGGTCATGTGGTCTGATGAGACAAAAATAGAGCTTTTTGGTCTAAACTCCACTCGCCGTGTTTGGAGGAAGAAGAAGGATGAGTACAACCCCAAGAACACCATCCCAACCGTGAAGCATGGAGGTGGAAACATCATTCTTTGGGGATGCTTTTCTGCAAAGGAGACAGGACGACTGCACCGTATTGAGGGGAGGATGGATGGGGCGGTGCGTGGACCGTATGCCAACGTTATTGGTAGATTGGTCTCTGAAAATGATCCCCAATTCGTCAGTCAGTTCCGACATACGTCGAACGTGACCGACTGAAAGGGAACTCGGAGTTTTGTTACCGTGTGTTACCTGTGCTGTGCCCATCATCTGTTATTTCCAACACTTAAATCAAATCAGTCTGCTTTAAAACATGATGACGTTTGTTTTATTTTACATGTCTTTGCGTTCTGCATTGTGTTGCCTCTCATATTGAGCTATTTGGTCGACAAACATTAAGTATTCCTACAGCGATTGAATTGGTTCACTGCCGCTCACACCATTCTCTTTCTATGAAACCTGTAAACCGCATTCACCGGTTTAAACTCTATAGCGACACTGACTCTATAGCAGTTGACCAGAGCACTGCAACTATTTCTCATTTAAACTAAAAAAAATTTCCCCACACATTTCGCGTCTGTCCTCTGCACGGCCGTGCATGCTTGCAACTTGGAGGGAACATTGCTTGAGGCCTGGTGCAAGGACAACAATCTCCCATACCCACTATAAAAGCAATGCACATTTTAATATTTCTGATTGTAAACATCATCAATTACCTTTCATGGACCTTAAACAAATGTACCATCTTTAGTGAAAAGTCCCTGTTTTCTAAGGAGAGCTGGCCTGCAGTACTTTTAAAGGAGTACTTTAATGATGGATGGATGCACTTTTTGGGCTTCAAAATTTCGTCCTCCATTCACTGCCATTATAAAGCTTGGAAGAGCCAGGACATTTTTTAATATAACTCCGACTGTATTCGCCTGAAAAAAGAAAGTCATATATACCTATAGGATGTCTTGAGGGTGAGTAAATCATGGGGTAATTTTCATTTTTGGGTAAACTATCCCTTTAAGTTATATTTATTTATTTATTTCATTTTAAAAGTAGTAAATTTGTAATGTACAAGTTAGCATGAAGTATGTCTTCTAAATTTTCATAATTTAAGGAAATTAGTGTATAATTTAAATATTGTGTTTTGCTTGGTTTCAGTTTTTTAGTAAGTTAAATTGTAAGTAATAAGGATTACACTGCCTTCTTTAAACAAGTTGTAGTAGTGAATTATATAATGAAAGAACTTAAGAGCAGTCACAGATAAAAGTTTTCAGTACTTTTCAGCAAATGCTAGAATAGCTTACTGTATTTTTTTTTAGTTTGCTCTGGTTATTAACACTGAGAAATTACTATTGATGTCAATGATTAAGGATAAACTTTTTATTTATTTATTGTTTTAATTTTTTTTCTCATAATAGTTTGTAATGGAAAACTTTGTAGTGGAAAACTTTTTTTTCATTGCCAAAGATACTTTTCATTCCTGATAAGGTTAGTCAGAGAAGTCTGTATTTTTAGTTTGTAGCATGGGAAATAGGCAATGTTTTTCACCTGCAGTTCAATGTGGCTTTCTCCAACCTTTGAGGTCCCTGATTGGCCAGAGGGAAAATGTCATTTTGTATATAAACTACACATGAGCCTAGGTTTTGTTGTAGGTTTTTCTCTGAACCAGGGAAAGATGAAGCTTCTAATCTTGGCAGCACTGCTCGGGCTGAGCCTTGCTCAGTTCAACCCAAACACTAAAAGTGGAAGAACTGCCATTGTCCACCTGTTTGAGTGGCGTTGGGCTGATATCGCAGCGGAGTGTGAGCGCTACCTCGGACCAAATGGCTTTGGTGGAGTTCAGGTATTTTTAAACACATCATTGTAGTTAATACTTTATGCTTTATTATGAGTAAAAATATATAATAGTAATAATAAAATATAATTTTTTTTCCCATTTCAGATCTCCCCTCCGAGTGAGAGCATTGTTGTCACAAACCCCTGGCACCCTTGGTGGCAGAGATATCAGCCAATCGGTTACAATCTATGTTCCAGATCAGGAAATGAAAATGAGCTGAGAGACATGATCACTAGGTGCAACAATGTTGGGGTAAATGCAGTTATAATTTACAAATAGAGAACAACTAGCCCATTGCGTATCATTCTCATGGAAAATTCACTTTGGTTTGTTTTTGTAGGTGTACATCTACGTTGATGCAGTCATCAACCACATGTGTGGAGCGGGTGGTGGAGCTGGTACCCACTCAAGCTGTGGTTCATATTTCAATGCCAACAACAAGGACTTCCCCACAGTGCCATACTCAAACTGGGACTTCAATGATGGCAAATGCAACACTGGCAGTGGAAACATCGAGAACTACAACGATGTCAACCAAGTATGAGATGATATCATGTCTAAGTGTTCATTTCAACTTCTGATTTATTGTGCAGTGTGGTCTCTTGTTGTCTTGGTGTTCTAAGCACTGTAATGATGGCAGGTGAGAAACTGTCGTCTGGTTGGTCTTCTGGACTTGGCTTTGGAAAAGGACTATGTGCGTGGTAAGGTGGCCGACTACATGAACACGCTGATTGACATGGGAGTGGCTGGATTCAGAGTGGACGCCTGCAAGCACATGTGGCCTGGTGATCTTTCTGCTGTCTATGGCCGTCTTCATAATCTGAACACTAGGTGGTTTCCCTCTGGCTCCAAAGCTTTTATCTTCCAAGAGGTATTTCCATTTATTTCCATAAGGAACATCAGTGTAAAGGTGGGAAAATATTTAATAGCGATTTACTTGTTATTGGCTATGTTATTAGGTTATTGATCTCGGTGGGGAGCCCATTACATCAGATCAGTACTATGGAATTGGAAGGGTGACTGAATTCAAGTATGGTGCCAAGCTGGGCAATGTCATCCGCAAATGGAATGGAGAAAAACTATCCTTCGTCAAGTAAGTAAAGTTGTGGATTTGCATTGCTATTAATTATACAACAGTCCTCAAATTTGATTGGTCAAACAATATACCAAACACAAAGGACATGCACTGGGACTTGTCGCTGTTTGTATCACTCCACTTTGCACATTCCAGACAAACAGTAACTCTGAAGGTTACATTGTTACGCAAGAAGGTGGCGATAAGTAACTGTCTGATTGAGTAACTGTATGAATGGGTCACTGATTCATTGATTCAACTGATTCATTCAAAACACTCAGGAACAAATGATTCATTCAGGAATGAAACAAGTGACTGTTGTTGAGTAAGCAATTAAGATATTCACTCGGCCAATTTGTTTAATATACAGATTAATTCAGGAACTAAAAAAGTGAGTTTTTTTGAGTGAGCAATTGAATCATTCACTCAGATGATTCATTTGAAACACTGATTCATTCAGGAATGAAACAAGTGACCATTTTTTTGAGTGAGCAATTGAATCATTCACCTAGTCACTTCATTCAATCCACACATTCAGGAACGAAGCACCACTGCTTTTGCCCAGAGGCATGCAATGGTTCTACAGTCATTTATTTACTATGGTGTAACAAAAAGTAACTGATAATATTGTGTCTCAATGTTAACTCTGAACTCTGTGCTCTGAACAATAAAACAGAACAAGAAGTTGATATTGAGTATGATATTGCATAAATATATGAATTTATTGTTAATTCAAACATTTTCTAAGGTATCAGCTCTGTTTTGTCATCCTGTTGTATTTATTGTAAAACCTAAAACAGATGAAACAGATGATTTTTTTTGTTTCAGGAACTGGGGTGAGGGCTGGGGCTTCATGCCTTCTGATAAAGCTCTGGTGTTTGTTGACAATCATGATAACCAGAGAGGACACGGTGCTGGAGGTGCATCTATTGTGACATTCTGGGATTCCAGGTACAACTTTATCTTATTTTAATTTACAAAGCAGCATACTGTATGCATGCCACATGAAAACATAACATTTCCTTTCACCCGTAATCCTTCTCTTTCTAGACTTTACAAAATGGCTGTAGGCTTTATGTTGGCCCACCCGTACGGATTTACCAGAGTAATGTCCAGCTATCGGTGGGACCGCAACATTGTGAATGGACAGGTAGATGTTTAAGCTTAGTCAAGTGAGAAAACAAATGTTAATATGTCTTGTAAGGATCCCCCACCCTCCCCCCTCATAATTGGTCACTTTTTCATTACTCAGGACAAAAATGACTGGATAGGACCTCCCAGCAATGGTGATGGATCCACCAAACCTGTTACCATCAACTCTGACTCTACCTGTGGAAACGGCTGGGTGTGTGAGCACAGATGGCGTCAGATCAAGTGAGTTCCTATAGTTTCATTGCAAAGATGTCTTATGCTTGCTAATATACACAAATGTTTAAAAGCTTGGGGTCAGTATGATTTTTTAAAAATTAAATTAATAATTGTATTCAGCAAGGATGCATTAATACGTTACTTTAAAGTAACAGTAAAGGCATTGTTTCAAGATTTCTACTTCAAAATGCTGTTCTTTTGAACTTCCTATTTATTAAAGAATCCTGAGAAAAAAGTATCACAGTTTCCACAAAAATATTAAGCAGCACAACTGTTTTCAACTTTTATAATTAAAAAAAAATGTTTAGCACCAGCATTTTAGAATGCTTTCATTACAGGAATAAATTACATAAAATATATTAAACATAGAAAACAGTACTAATTAATTAATTTTAAAATGTTATAATATTTCACAGTATTACTGTTTTTACTGTATTTTTTAATCAAATAAATGCAGCTTTGATGAGCATAAGAGACTTCATCAAAAACATTAACAAAATCTAACCCCAAAATTTGAACCATAATGTACTACAGAATTTACAATCATTATAATTATAAAGTAAGAGTTGGGAACGAACAATGCAAACTAACATTTCTCCACAGAAACATGGTGGCCTTCCGTAATGTTGTAAATGGACAGACGTTCTCCAACTGGTGGGACAATGGAAGCAACCAGATCGCTTTCAGCCGCGGTAATCGAGGGTTCATTGTCTTCAACAATGATGACTGGTAAGAATTTGTTCTTTAAAGAAAGGTAAATTTTAGTTTTCTATTGAGAGATACTGTATTTCAAACTAGCTACTATAGTGTGTACTGTGGATGTAGCTACTCTCACTGTTATCAGCAGCATGTAATCTATAATATTCACTTGTGCTCTAGGGAGCTGAATGTGACCCTGAACACCGGCCTGCCAGGAGGAACCTACTGTGATGTGATCTCTGGTCAGAAGGAAAGTGGCAGATGCACTGGGAAACAGGTGACGGTTGAAGGAAATGGACATGCTTCCTTCAGAATCAGCAACCAGGAAGAAGACCCGTTTATTGCCATTCACGCAGACTCAAAACTTTAAATAATGCCATTTAAATAAATAAGCTGCATCCAAGTTATTACTATTGTCATTTTTTACATGTTTCATCCTTTCTAATTTATCAATATTTGCAACATCTTTAGAAATTCAGCATTAAGAACTATACGATTTTAAAATACTGTAGTTTCACAATTCCAAATTCCATTCACACACCATATACTTTAAAAGCAGTGAAATGGTACATAAAAAAAACAGTAAAATAAATAAAAATGTAAAGTATAAAAAATGAAATATATAAAAAAAGTAAAGGTACAATAATTACACTAACTAAAATAACACACTGATACTGTAAGCTGTGTCCGGTAATGGAGTGCAGGTGTATCTCACACATCAGCACAAATGCTTGTGATAATTTGAACACAGTGTACTTCGTTTTGCTTTTCTCTGATCATTCTGATGAAGACTGAGAGAAAAAAAGCTGATTCTCTTCCTCAATAAAGACAAAAGAAATGAATGCAAGCTCGGTCCTTGCAGTCCATCACTCAGCATGATGGCCAATAATGACCTGTCAGAGATACTGGCCACACATTGCAGAGCATAACCCAGCAGGGTCTGCAGGGTCCTGCCTTAACGAATGCTGAGATGGACTAGTACACCCAAAGGGCCTGAGATAATGCATAATCTATTTCCCGCCTCACATCAAAAGTGACACAAATGTATTCCCTTAAACAATAGCCTATAATAGCGCAGAGAGCAGCTTTTGATGATTCCTAACCATGTATAAATGTCAATAAAACACAAACATCCATCTGATTGTGAAAAATAAAGGTAACAGTTTGCATATTTTCATTTTAGGTAAATGTTCTGAGTGAATTTGACTGCCTAAAACTGGCCAACAATTACGCATTTAGATAAAGCAACTGTTCTTCTGATTTCTTTAGAAAAAAAGAACCATTGGAAGTTGCATTAACTTAACATAAAATGTGTTAAATTGCCGCAGACAAGGGTAACAATCAACTCATTTTGATATCTCAAGGTGAAAAAAAGTTACTAAGTCTGACGACAACATCAGCAACAACAATGTAAATAAAGCACGAATAATTAAACAATGCATCGGCAGGTTCATGCCCCAGTGCATGCTGGGAAGTGGGTCAATAGTACTAAATAACAACTTGTTGGTTAATCCAACAGTGACACTTAACATTAATGCATATATCATGAACTAATATTTTACAACATTCATTAATCCAGCTTAATGTTTTAAGTTCATAAATATACTATTGTTCATTGTTAAAATAATGTTTGTTCATAATACACAAACTAACAACTTGAAATTATAAAAATGTGTTAGTGTCTGTAGAACTGTAGATTTACCAAGATTAATAAATGCTTTCAAAGCATAGTTCAATGTTAGTTCACATTATACCTAATGCATTAACAAACTGTTATCAAATTGAACCTTATTGTAAAGTGTTACCAGTCCAACTTTTTTAGTTGTTGGTTTAACTTTCAAAGTATATAGTAGGGATGTAACAAAACATTGTATATCGAGATATCGCGATATAAAAATGCAACGATATTATCGTTGATGTAAACGATATGATTTGCGATATAGAGTTAGTTTTATCCAAGGCTCAGCTTACTGTATTTATAAGGTATAATTCACTCAAAAATGTAAATTCTGTCATCATGTACTCACCCTCACGTTTTAAACCTATAAGATTTTCACAAATTAAGATATTTTTCAAGAAACCAAAGAAAGATTTCTGTCCCTCCATTTAAAGTCCATTCCTCTCAAACTTAAAAGATCCAAAAATTGTCATAAGGGCATCGTAAAAATAACTAATCGAGTGGTCTAATCCAAATCCAAGTCTTCTGAAGAGATGATGGCTTTATATTATGAACAGGTTTATAATGACACCATATCACATTTAGTTTTAGTAGTATGATTATTCAAAGCGTTTTAGATTTTTTATTCTTATAAGTATTGTGCATTAATAGCAGGAGAGGCGGAACATAGCAAGCACCGGGAGAGTCTGTGTGCGGCGCGAGGACTGCATGAGGGAAAAAAAATTAAGTCTACTGAGTTTCAGTGACATTACTACATTAAATTATACTATACTATATATAATGTTGAATAAATATTATTTCAATAATAATAAAAAAACATCTCCTTTAAAATATCGCAATAAATACCGTGATAGTGATAGTATCGAATCATGACACGAGTGTATCGTTACACCCCTAGTATACACTGTAAAAAAAAATCCCCGTACAATTTACGGTAAAAAAACAGCAGCTGTGGTTGCCAGAACTTTACCGTAAAAAACACGGTAGCAACATTTTAGGATTTACAGATTTAAGTTAAATTTACAGTAAAAAAAATGTATTTTATTAACTGAAATAATGTTAAATTACCAATCTATTGAAATACTAATATCTGTTATGTACCTTTGATATATACTGACAACCACCAAACTCAGTGGTGATGAGAGTCACATGATGAATCAAAGCTCATCACAAGCAGCTTTTAGGACAACAATACTAATATATAGAAGGTGCACAGTGTCATTCACACAAACACTAAACACCATCATGGTAACACACATGAAATTTTAAAAATGCAATTAATATTAATTTAACAACATTAGATGTAACATAAAACCCTAATTTACATAACTGATTAAAAAGAACTAAGAAAAACTAAGAAGAAACATAGTTATTTCAACGAAAATACATCAAATGTGAAGTGTCACGCAGGGAATTCTGGGAATGTCAATTTACGGTTTTTCACTGTAAATTACACGACTTGTTCTTTTTCACTTCCAAAAACTGTAAATTTAATGGTATTTTACTGTAAAATTACATTAAATGTAAGGTTAGATCTATTACAGTTATTCACTGTATATAGTACGGAAACTTTCTGTTAACCAATTAACTGTTTTTCACCGTAGCATTTTTACAGTCTTTTACCGTAAAAATCACAATCATTTTTCAGTGTATAGTATATTGTAATATATAAAAGCTGCAATGAGATGCATTACTTGTGCTCCTGAAAGTTGTAAGTTGTTTTAAATAGCAAGTAAACCCCAAAAATGACAATTATCATGAACATTTTTGGTTAGTTTTTCAGCATTGTTTATCTGGGGATTCTTTTTTTTACACTGCAGACAAGTCTAATTCATGTGAATCAGCTTTGAAATGACAGCTTGTTTCTATCCAATTTTTAGTTTAAAAAGTTTACATTTTAAAAAGAAGCATTATCAAAGAAAGTGATTCACACTGTGCTGGATTATGTTAAGTTTGCCTTCCCCGAAGATTCTTGTGAGAACCACTGAAAAACACATTCAATGCATCTAGCGAGAGCTCTGGTTATTTCTACTACAGCGCCCTATACAAGCTATTTGTTTAGCGTGAAACAGAGTTCAGTCTTTGATCTTGGAGGAACGTTTTCTTTCTGTTTTTGGAGCTTTCATGCTGCTGCCACCACGTCGGTTTCACCTGAGTGCAGCTGTGGCAGGGCCGTCAGGGCAGCAGGGGCCCAGGGGGCCACCCTCCGCGCCCCGTCACACACACTCAAGAGCTCGACATATACACACACACAGACCTGAGCTGCAGACATGAGAGCTTAGACAGCAAAGGTGACATTCACCACACCATCCCACTTTGTCGTCATGGCAACTCTGGTCTGATGACAATCTGGATAACAATAACTTTATTATACAGATATATGAAGAGTGAGTAACCTTTGTTTCCCTGACTCACTCTCCATTAATATATAGGCTATATACACAGGGCGTGACACAGGGCGCCCAAATGCGGGTGGATTTCAGCAGTCACTCCCAGCCCATTTGGTGGGTTGAATTTTATATATAATATATAGATTTTTCAATTGTAGTCTTTTAAAAAGGCATCTGAAATAATAAACTAAGTGCAATATAGTGTTGTCAAAAATATTGATTTTTCGATACATATCGATACTGAACCGCTTCCAATACTCATTTTCCTCAGAATAGATACAGGATACCAGCTGCAATTTCTCGCTCTCTCATCTCTCCGACAGCGAGTTGACACACAAACCCGCCTTGTTTCATTTGCTCCAGATGAATATTGTTGGTGTTACAGGGCTTGAATTTCGCTGTGGGATTGCGCATAATTTTACTCATTCCCGCAGATTTTAAAGCCTCCCTCAGTACTAAATTGCACTTAAACAGTCAAATACACACAAAATAATGTCAAAATGACAGTCTTGGTGAATATTTACATAAACAGTCAGTTATGTTTTAAGTGAACGTAAACAGTTGAGAAAGAAAACGCATGTGTAACAGTATAATGGATCTGTGCGTCAGGTCTTAAAGTGACAGCAGTATAATATACCTGCTGCCAAATTATGAGATAATATTAAAAATATCTATATGGCAGTTTTTCCCCATGAAATCTATGTCAAAATTGTGGCCAGTGAAAATGCTCAGTGGCTAGTAACTTTGGAAAACCACTAGCCACAGTGGCTGGTGAGCAAAAAAGTTCATGTCAAGCCCTGGCTATATACAGTATATATACACACACACATATATATTAGGGCTGTCTAAGCATTAACGCATGCAAATAATTCAAAATCCTTAATGCATTAAAACAATTTAACGCAAATAACCCATATAAATTACTGAAGCACATGAAATTGTGTTATTAATGTGACGTGCCGTTAGATGATCTTAGAAGTCGGGAGTTTATCACACTGAGAATCTACAATGGTGCAAGCAGCTATAACCCTGTAGGTGGAAATTTCTATTCTAACACCTTAACCAGATTTTTCGAATTTCTATTTGCGATTAGATTGTTTTAAGACGCTAAACTCTGGGACAGTTTTCAGTCCAATGATCCAGCAAGAGAATTCATTCAAACAATCAGTCTAAAACAGTGCTAAAGTAAAGAAAACTAGGCTGATAACATCAAAGATGGCAGAGAGAATAGAGATCGCGTTGCATTTTCAGTGAATTATTCATTTCCGCGTGTGTTTTGCTTTAAAACACGAGCTCTGTCGTATTCTGTGATTAGGGACTTTAAGCAACAGCTGCTGATGGAACAGTGTTGTGGTGAATTCTGACCCCCTGCCAGATTATTACCCCCCTAGTATTGGTAGGTTTAGGAGTAGGTGTGGGGGAGGGGTTCGGATTAGGCAATCAGGCAGCGACTTCAACGAGGGGGGTAATAATCTGACGGGGCGAAATTCGCCACAACAATGGCAACAGCGTTCTGGCATTCTATGGTGCATGCACGACTTTAACTGCTACTTTGTGAAGTTCTACAGCAAACGTCTACTACGGGAGAAAAGCTGATTTGTCGTAGTCGTTAATACGTGACAGATTAGATAAGTAAATGTTTTGTTTTATGATTATGTGGCATTTTAATTGTATCTGTATTAGGGCTGTCAATCGATTAATCGTGATTAATCACATCCAAAATAAAAGTTTGTGTTTACATAATATATGTGTGTGTATTGTGTATAATAATTATCTATATTTGAAAACACATGTATACATTTAATAAATATTTGATTTGCATGCACACATATGCATTTTTTATATATATATATATATATATATATATATATATATATATATATATATATATATATATATATATATATACAGTGTGTTCCTTAAACAAGACCAGACAAAGTGACTGTGTGAGGTGTGTGCTTATATGCTGCCTGTAATGATGAGGAGATGAGTTGCAGGTGCAGGTGATAACGAAGTGCATACAGGTGAGAATCAAGGAGGGTGCTGGGAAGTGTAGTGCAGACATGGTGGATCTGTGACATTTACATTTTATCGATATTACATTTCTTTTTCTACTTTGTCAAATGAACAAAAACGTCCGACCGCTGTATGGCCAGTACGCTAACTAAATTTTGTGAGAATCACCCTTCAATCTGATGGTTTACTTTGATAGTTATAGCAAATTATGACAAAATAAACATGTTAAACAAGATAAACAATGAAGCTATGCTTAATTTCACGATAAGTGAAAAATCATATATATATATATATATATATATATAAGACTGTAGAGCACCATTGCATTCAATAAATAATTGAATTGTCCCATGTCTGTCTGAGTTGGACAGAGCGGAGAGCTGTACCTTCCGATTAGAAGCTCAAGTGTCACTGTTGCAGGTCAGAAGCTTGGACGTGTCATTTTCACTGATGTTTTTTGACATCACCGTCAACACTGTCCCTTGTACCCACAACCCTGTCCCTTGCTCTATACTTTATTATGCTCACAGTGAACTTGACTGTCAGTGCACATATGGTGGACTGCCTAACCACAAACTTTTTTCCCTAATCATCTAAAGGGGAGGGCGGAAAACAGTTGCAAAAGGTTTCCTGAAGGTCCATATATTATTCTTTTATTCTTTTGTATTGTTTTACATATACATATATATATATACATTTTTTTGAATAAACTAAATTAGTGTCATGGGTGCAATATTTATAGTTTGCTTATAGTAATATGTCCTCATTTAGCTAAGTAAATATGTGTGTGCGTGTGAGTGTGTTGGATGTGTTGAGGGTGCTCAGATGTCTTCTGTACACCCCACTGGCTCTGGTTTAATCATTTCATCTGCTCGATTTACCCATTCTTCAGTCACCACAGGGGTCAAAGTTGGAGG